>JAOWBH010158112.1:0-11527 GCA_028566215.1 Silene coronaria | reverse complement strand
TGTTATCAGTGATCAATAACGAAACATACGACGGAACGATAACCTTAAATTCGTCAATTGCAACACCACACAAAACTCTGCAAAATTAATCGATAAAAATCACCAAATTAAAGTAAGAACAAAATAAATAATCAAGAAAAGATGATTTCAACAAAGAATTACGAAAAAGTAAGGAAAATCAGGAAAACAAGAAGTTGAAAATGACATACGCGAAGCAAATGGCGGCGATGATGCAGAAGAAGAGATTAAAGAGATGAAGCAAGAGAAAGCGGGAGGAGTAATCAACAGGCGGAGGCGGAATCGGAAGGCAGAGGAGATGGCGGAGAAAGATGAAAGACATGAGGATGACGGTGAATTGATGGAGAATTGAGCCTGAGTAAAGGACGATTAAGCAGAGCTGCTTATGGTAGTGGAAGCTGGAGAAGAAGTTAGTGACGAGAAACAAGGTGACGAACCAACCGCAGAAGAAGGTGAGAAAGACTTGAAAAGCCTGACATGGATTGTACGAGTAGTACTTGTAGACATTCACGGCTTGTTCGATGATTCCGATATTGTTATTGTTGTTGTCGTTTTCGATGAGGTTCTGGTGGTTTAGGTTTTGTTCCGCCATTGTTGATGAGTAAGGAAGGAGAAGGCGATAGAGGGAGGAAGAGAGTGGAAGGGAATAATGCGTGAATGAAATCGGTTATTTATGAGCTTTATATAGGAGAGACTCGTATTTATTCAGGGGTGTTCACTTAGTAGTCCGGACCGTATTTCATTTAGTGATTCGGTCTTCGGTCCGGTCCTGAACCAAATCGAATGGACCCTGGACCGGACCATGGACCGAACTTATAAGATAATAAAATTGTTTATCTTGATCTGGTTAAAATTTTAAATTTTTTATGTTAAACCATGCCGATACAATTATATTTGGTCCACTTTGATCCGGTCTGGTCCACACGTTTTTTTGGTCCAGACCGGACCAAACCAATATGAATATGGTTCGGTCCTCGGTCCACCTTTTAACCCTTGTTTACTCTTCGCTCCAGAGAGTTTAGTCCGATCCGATCCGGTCCTGAACCAATGAACGCCCTATATTTATTTACATCCTAAAAACATGTGCATAGAGATGCCCAAACCAGTCAAAAGATTCTACCAATTACTTATGTAGGAGGATTATGTGCGTGGAAAAGGACAAATTTGTAAGTAGTACACGTAGTCATGTTCATGTACTATGGACTGTATCAGTATGGAAGGAGTGGAGTGAGCTGTCAATGCTGCAACAGCAGTAATTTGTGTTAGTTACCTAAGTGAAAATTTTAAAGTCGTTTAATATATTGGACGCCATCGTAAAGATAACTACCATTTAGGAATTTTTTGGTTAATTGGGGTTATTCAGCAAAGTAATTAGATATTTGGGGTTGGTTTCAAAGTATTTGGGGCCAATGGATTCACGTCATTGGATTTATTTATTTTTCCAGTTTTTCGATAAAGCCGCCAACTTCCCCAGCGGCTTTACTACTTAAATTACCCAAGTCCTATAGCTTCTATTTATTTTATAATTACGAAAGAGTAAAGCCGCTAAGTTTGCTAGCGGTTTATGTGCTTCTGTCTTTCCATAGTAGTAGGCAAGTAGCAATAAGATTTTATTAAATGGGTAAGTGGCTTAGTTTATTGGCGACTTAACAAAATGAAGGGAGCCTCCAGCCATCTTGCCTGTTGCATTAAGTCATATAGGAAGACACGAGTCACGAAGAAACCAAGCGGCTTTACTTATATCAATACTAGAAACAAGATTAAGGAACACGAAACTGCTATAAAGCAAGCCACGAGTGAAGCCAC
The DNA here is from genome assembly GCA_028566215.1 of Silene coronaria. Lineage (NCBI taxonomy): Eukaryota > Viridiplantae > Streptophyta > Magnoliopsida > Caryophyllales > Caryophyllaceae > Silene > Silene coronaria. The sequence continues at coordinate 9,703 of JAOWBH010158112.1, read as the reverse complement.
TAGGGACTTTAGCGGTTTTGTATAAAAACTGGAAAAAAAAATAGACGAGGTGACAAAGAAGCGGACCAAGAGACCGAGTAAACTGGAAAAAAAATAGACGAGGTGACAAAGAAGCGGACCAAGAGACCGAGTGTGGAATAATTAACCGGTGGAGTTGGAGACTTTTTGTTCGCCGCTTCTCCCCAACCTGTCCTCTTGATGTAGTTGAACTTTTTATTCCCTTATTTATAATACGTTCACTTTGTCCAAAAAAAAAAAAAAAAAAGGAATAATTTGTTACCGAGTATAATCTTCATCCAGAGGAATTGAAAAATAGTGATAAAAAAACATTATAACAATTTGGGTTTGATTAGTAATTACGAATGTGTATGAAATAGCAACTAAGTAAATTGTCAGTTGTTTCTGTAAAATGTGGTTAACCAAACCAAGCCTAGCCCAAAACTAAATTTTAATAATAATAAATAAATAAATAAAAACTAGTATTTCATCACTTTTTATATTTTGGATTTAATTAATTGTATGTTTAATTTGTTGTTTAGTGTAATTGTTTGCAATTAATTAAAACCGCTAGGGTTAGTGAATAGGAGGGAGTGTATATATGTCTCTCGCTCTTCGACAGCTGGCGACCAAGTGGTCGGCAGCGCAAGTGGGGTTGCTACCAAGGTGGCTGAGTAGCAGCGGCAACGTTGTTGTAAAGGAGAAGATGTCGGAGCGAGAGATAAATCGACGTCGTTTCAAGAACCTCTCAGATAAGATCGAGGCCGAACTCGGTGTTCTGCCTTGTTATGATCAGTACGATGATACTTCATTGAAACTCGAGCGATACGAAAGTCGTGATTTTGGTGAATGGAAGAGTTTACTCAAAGACCTGAGGAAATTTAACCGACAAAACGGTGTCGTTCCACCACCACCAAACCAGTATAAGATGTCTCATCGCGGCTGTATAACGAGTATTAGTTGGTTTAAGCTGGGTACAGATGATGTCAAGGTTATTCAGACGGCATTGATTGCGATGAAGAAATATAAGAAGAAGCACAAGCACGGTTCTAGCCTCGAGTTCTTGAGCGTGCTTCAGGTCGAGATCGCTGGTTCTTTTGGGAGTTATGATATTCTGATTCAAGCTCGTGATCTTAGTACTACTGCTGGAGTTTCCGTAAAGCTCCTAGCCCATTGCCTTGTGTCAAAGCGTCGCGTTTTTCATGTCGCGCTTTATCGCCCAGGTAACGGTACTGTATATATTCATCATCGTTCATTTAGTGTTGGGAAATTTCTAGTATTATTAAGAATGTAAAATTAGATTTTCTTTTTTTCGAGGAACTGATAATTAAACATTACTTTCGTGAAGCTAATAAAGTTGTTGACCGAAAGCCGGTGACTTCAACTTACCTCCCTCATTCGAAAGGATGAGATAGGTTGTACTATCCTAGAGGATCAATCTAGTTTTCTTACCTTATCAAAAAAAAAAAATCGTTCATTTAGTGTTGTCGGGTTTTATAAATAACATCGTTTTGTTGTTTTGAATGTAATCTTTTGTTGCAGTTTCCTTCATGAAAGTGTTCCACAAGGATAAAAGTAGGAAGACACAAATGAGCATAGGTAACATCGAAACACCTAAAATGCAGCGAGGCGTTTTTTAATACAAAAATCTTTATTAGAGAAAAGCCTGTTTACGAAGCATACAAAAATTGTTTCATCCAGAAAATAAACTCTTCAATTCGCGATATAAATCTCTCGTTGATACATATATCCCACTCATCCGACATTGGGCCATCTCTGTTTTAGAAAATCTGTAGGCTAAAAATATGGATTCTTTGGTGCAGTTTCCGCCATGGACTTGCAACATAAAGAGGAGAGTAAGAAGACAGGTGACGTTGAAGCACTTCTTTACGCAAACCTGCGTAATTGTCCTATTATTGATAAGCGTATGGGACTCAAAAGAAAAGAGTTACATCGTGGTAGATCTGTCGTGAACTTGTCCTTAGATGATGACATTCTTATGCGCGTTGCTGCGTTTGCAGTGAACCAGGTGAGTATCGAAGATGCACTATGCAGAGTGAAGGTTTCATGTAAATGTCTGTCTCTTCAACAGCTGACTGTTTAATCATTTTTCCCGTAGAGGCCAGATCTTCATTTCTTGAGGGTAACGGGAGCATGGCGAGAAAAGATCAAAGATAGTAGATATTTGTATCATGTTATATTTGAAGCTTTTGGAGATGGTCTTACGAGAAGGTTCTACTCGGCTATATCTGCAAATGCAAAAGGCGGAGCTGCAAAATTGGTGGATTTGGTGGCTGTTGATTGCCCTAGAGCCACCATTAAGTGGGGAATGGGGATAGACTAGTCCTCTCCGATCCATTTCCGAAAAGAAATGGATTGTTGTAGTAGTATTTGAACTTGTCCACAATTTCTTCTTTTAGTCCGCTACCATTGTTGTCGTCACCGTTCATCCTTCATTTCACCATGGCTGACGGTAAGTGGCAGATTATGAGGAGCAGAGAGAGGGTAAGTGAATTAGGGAACCATTAATTCTGAAACAAGGCGGTTTTATAACAAGTCATTGTTAGACCACATTTCTCGTGAACAAGTACGTGTTTATAGTAATCTTTTTCAACTGTACTCCATATATTCATAATCATTTTCTTAGATTTAGTAACATTGTATCTTCAAGACTAATTATAATTTACTCGCAACTCGGTCAAACATCTACAGAAACACTGTCAAAAGAAAGAGAGTAAATAATGGGAGGACTTAATTACCCAGTTACTGCTGGTACTCGTTCATTCCTTCCTCCTCTTCGTCTTCATAATGTTCTTCATTGCCAGTGGCATCCTGAATTCCTAATACTCCAACCCAATATCGTTCATGTTAGTCTCAGCCTCTGTCAACTCAATCTTGTTCACACCTTCCCCAATGTACCAATGCAAGAAAGCCTTTCTCCTGAACCTAGGCGTGAATTGCTCGCTCATCCATCTGAACATCTCCTGAATGGAACTCTGAGTTCCCAATTAAGATCGAAGCCGTGGAAAGGCTGATCGGGGGGATGCCACACACACGTGACTTAACATTGTTAGGGATCCACTCAACAAGTAAGATGAGTTCTTGTTTTCGACATTGATCATTTGCTCATCAACTTCCGTGGTGTTCATCTTGCCCTGGAACATGGCGGAGGCAGTGAGGTACTGCCCGGGATGTGGATCTGTGGGGTACATCATGTTCTTTAAGTCTCGCATATGTTGGGTTAGCTCGGGTACTGTTAGAACCCAGTACTGCTGGGATTTGGGAGCCACGTGAGGTCAGAGGGACAAATCCGGCCATGAAGAACTGGAGACGGGGAATGGGATGCGGTTCACAGCTAGGCTGAGCTACCTCACGGAGATCGGAGTAGTTGACCAGGGAATCAAAGACATCCGGTTACACCACTCATGGTAGCAGAGATCAAATGCTTCAGACTTCAGATCACCTACTGCAAATCAAAAGACAATGTCAATCTTATACGAAGTACAAAACAAGTTCCATGACATCTTTCATTTCGCAAAACAAGCAATCGGTCCTTAGCGACTGGAAATTAAAAGGCTTCACTACGATTACAGTACATTAAAACGCCTTTCGACTTATCCTTGGCAAGTTTTCAACCCGAAGATAAACTCCAACAAAATTTCCAGAAATGAGTTATGTGCTTTCTGCAACTTCTAAAATTAATACTCTGTACAAAACAAGTTCTCAACCAAAATAAATTCCCATCATATTTGCCAACCAAAAATCTTGCAAAAGTTAATTAACTTTTCAATTTTATAAGACTGATAATTATCGCTTTTTCCAAAACTGGAAATTCACCATACATTAATCAAATTTAGAAATATTTGAACACAACTAAATGTTTAGATCTCAAAACAGGTCACAGTTAGAAACATATAAGAGAAGACTACCAAACGACGATTATATCTCACACAATATTAAACCTTAAGTACTGCCCTACAATAGATCGGATTGGAAAGTTAACAGGTTAAGTACACTGACAGCTAGGTGTTGTGAGCTTGAGGGTCCTGAAGCAAATGTCACAGAGAGCCTTATTGTCAAGGACCATACACTAGTCAAAATTCTCAACAACGGTGTAGCGTTTTAGATACTTTGGGAGATGGAAACGTTAATAATGTAAGCATAATGCGATCGGGGTACTCCTTGAAGGCTTAAACTTACTGACCTAAATTATTCCGCGCCAAGATTGAGAAAAATGGTCAAGAAAGAAAAAAAATTGTTTAAAGTGTCCTCCGACCGTGAATCGACCAACGGTGGCATGGCCAGAAGGATGTACCCTGAAGTCTGAAGACAGTCATAAACTCACATATAACATGAATTTAAACCCAGCAACATCAGAATTGTCTTTTTAAAGTGGTAGAGGGCTGAGCAAAACCGATATCCGATCCGAATTTTAAAACCGGATCGGATATCCAAATTTAAAAATATTATTTTTAGTGATCCACATCCGGATCCGAATAATTCGGATATCCAAAAATCTGGAATCCGGATATCCAGATTCCAAGATCCGATACGGATTAAAATGTATAGTAAAAGATTAAAAGATCCACTGAGGCTGGTAATCTGGTATGGTCATTGCCTCATTGGTCAGACACAAAAACTGCATATCACATAAATTACAAGTCTCGATCGCATAAACTACAAGTCTTCAAAGTTAAAACCGCAAAGTTTAGATTACTACAAATTTCGATCGGCAAAACTAAAATCTAAACATTAAGGGGCTGTTTGGTTAGGGGTTTAAAAGAAAGGCAAAGGGAATCAAGGTTAATGATGACACAAACAAAGGGAATGAAATTCTCTCCCTTACCTCCAAATCCCTCTAAATTCTTACCTCTCAGGGCTTACTTGGGATGGGAGTAATTATTAAGGGCGTAATAGAGCTAAAATGAACTAAAAAATGGAGGGAAGGGATGGGGGTTGGAGATAGAAATGGCGAAATATAGTGTAAAAGTCCCTCCATTAAGGGAGTAATTGTTACCTACCTCCCTCCTCAAGTAATGCATTACCTCCATATGGAGGAGGTAATAATTCCTTCCTCACCTCCTCTTTTCACCCTCCATAACCACCACAAAGCACCAAACTCCTCCCATTTCTTCTTATTTTAGCTCTCATTACTCTCTTAATAACTACGCCCATCCCAAGCAAGCCCTCAGCCCCAAGGGAATGGATTCCATTACCCCTCACTCACCCCCACCACCATCACTTATCATCATTGACTCCACATGTTAGGTCTCTGATCACCACCGCTCCATGTCGCGGGTCACTAGCTAGCACCTACACCTTCCCATCACCGCCCCCACCACCGTACTCCGGCGCCGCGCCGATGCCACTAGTTCATCATTGCCGGCCCCATTCGAAACCTCCTACCCTAAGAGCCATCTACATTCTGGAAACTTGGGTCTCTATCATTTCAAAAAGGTATAATTTATAACCTTTATACAATTCAACCTTTTCCAAAACAGCAACTTTCAGGGGGAAAATGTCATATTTAAGTATATAACATGCAGGCATGCAGCTTGGAAACAAATAAGTTTTAAACAATGAATATAAAGACAAGGCATAGTTAGGTAGAGAGATCTCAATTCTCAAAGAACATAATACAGTATATATGAAACAATTTGTTGACAAAAAGTGTAAAGAAGACTGCAAATGAAACGCACAAATAGAGTGAATAATTATCAAGGAAGCACTAGCACCATAGTCCATAGGTGTCATTAAAAATACATGGCCAGAAAGCAATTTTAAACAAACACAGGAAGGGCACAAGGCATAAAACATTTCTTATAGCAGGAAGGGCTCAAGGCATTCTCGAAAAAAAATCAAGAAGACAGCCAGATTATTATGATATGACAAAGGAGGAAAAACTAACCTTAGGTTAATCATCTACTTCAATGGTTGTATTTTTTTTTCTTTCCTCTGACAGCCTCATGTGAGCCATGGAACACTCCATCTGCGACCTTATCATGCTTCCTCTTACGATTTGCTTTCTTGTCTGCTGCTACTGTCTCAACACTGCATCCATTATCTCTTATTTCAGGTTCATGACTTCTTTTCTTCTTATGTTTTTTCCCGTCACTGACATCGTCTTTACTCTCTACCTTTGTTTCCCTCTCTTCCTTTCCTTCCTTCATTACGTTTCCGTCATCCTTCTGCTCAGGTTCCTTCACCTTACTCTTCTTATGTTTCTTTCGCTCATCACGAATGTTTTGCACAGTACCAACTGCTTCTCCAATACCATCATCTGGTCTATGTGGACGGTGCTGAATTTCATGTACTGTCTCTAAACCAACATCAGGATTTTCCTTTACGAGTTTATCAATTTTCTTCTTCTTTTTCTTCAATTCACCATTTGCATTAGGACTTCTCATCTCATCCTTCACCACATTCGCATTAATAGCATGATGAGATCGATCATTGTCAATAACCAGCACATGGTCATCCGTTCCTTTCTTTTTCCTCGACTTCTTGTCAACATCACCCACAACAGGAAAAGGCAAATCATTCTTCAGCTCTTCAATTGCATCATGGTTTCCCATCTTATTATTGACCTCGCTTACACCACTTTCCCTCTTTTTCTTTGACTTCTTGCGAACAGTAACATCAGCCACAATCTTCTTTATATCCTCACTGCCATGTCGGTTTCCAATCTCATTATTCACATCATGTTCACCACTAGGTTGATCATTCTTTTTCTTCGACTTCTTTGAAACATTGTTAACATCAAGCACACTGCCTTCACTCAATTTCAAATTCCCCGTACCGTTGTCAACACTTAAGCTAACATCAGTTACTTTACTCGAATTTGGAGTCCCTAGAGTAATAAAACCACTAGAACGGTCCTTTTTATTGCGGGAATCACCTAACGGAATGTTATTCTCTCTGTGTAATTGAACAAGTTCATTGAAGGCGGCAGAAGTACGCTTTAGATACGCAGAAAACGCAGGGGGCGCTTCATTATCAGAAGCCGTAAATTTAGAAATCCATTTAGCGGCTCTGGAAAGAGAGATTGGTTGAGTAGATACTACCCTCCCAGACACTGTCTTCATCCTACAACTCCTAAAAAAATAAAAAAATTCGACCTCTTAAACACTTATAAACAGGAATACAAAACCGATAAGTAAAGTTATGGCGTAACTGAGGGAAGTACCAGCTTGATGACGATAGGGTATTTGAAAAGAAACAAAGGGCATTACCATGTGCAAGAAACTCCATACCAGCTCACCATGGTGCTTACTTAAACAATTGTCTTACCATTTTATCAGAATATAAGAAAGTAGGACCTAGGAATGTAGGCGGCTAACCAATTTCAACAACCAACCCAGAATCTAAGGCAACAAATGCCGTCAAAGCATTTACAGTCACAGTCTCACCGTCACAGACTCACATATAACATGAATTTAAACCCGTCAGAATTGCCGTTTTAAAGAGGTACTCTGAGATATCACACAATTACACTGCCTTTACACATTTACACCAACAACAATCGACACAAGCATTGAATAATTATAGTGCTACTCCGTACCTATAACATGAATTTAAACCCGATAACATCAGAATTGCCTTTTGAAAGTGGTACTCCATACAACCATACCTATAACATGAATTTAAACCCGACAACATCAGAATTGTCTTTCTAAAGTGGTAATATCCACCTTGTATCCATCATAAACACAAGTCGCTTGTTAAAGCTCATCACAGTCCAATATTACCAACTCCATTCGAGCTCGACATCGAACTTTAAGTATCTAAACTACAATCAGACACTGAAAAACCCTCAAGGGTACTCACTCATTCATTTAACCTCCACAAATTAATCTCCTTCTTAGGTTAAAATAAACAATACCCAGCTCCCAATTATAAAACCCGTTTCGCAGACAATTCCAAAACATTACCCTAGCCAGAAGTCGAAAACTATTTCCATTGACTTCGTTCATCCACCAAATCCAATATCTTATTAATCGAAACACCAAAATTAGATGGATTTTCACTGAACAGCTCAGATTATTTGAATCAAATGTTAACCAAACTACACAACCTGTTGAAACATTACTACTTAAATAAATTCAAACAATAAATAAACACTAACTAAATCAGTTAATCGATTCCATGTCTCAACCTAAACACCAACAAAATTAGAATAATAAATGATGAAATTAAAAGGGAAAGAGGAAGAGGAAGAAAGAGAGAAAGTTAACTGGAATTGAAAGGATTAATGGGTATGACTTACAAATGGGGGAAATGGGGAGATGTTGACGGAGAAAGGTACTGCACAGTGCACAGTGAGGAAATGGGAGGAGAATTTCAGGGAAAGGTGTCCCTCTTCAAACTCGACCCGAACCAACACCACTTGGTCGGGTTTTTTCAGCCTCAGTGACTCGTAAATGTCCCTCTTCAAACTCGACCCGAACCAACACCACTTGGTCGGGTTTTTTCAGCCTCAGTGACTCGTAAATCTTGATTAGTGAGTAGAGCTGGCAATCGGGACAGTCGGTTCAGTCATACCGGATTTGGGTCATATCGGGTCGGCCTCCTCCTTCAGATTGGGTTCGGGTTATCATTGGGTTGGGTCATTTGGGGTCAAATGATGTGTCGGGTTGGGTCAGGATATTATCAAGTCCGGTTAATTTATCGCATTAATTCAATTTTTGACCAATAAATTTAGTTTTTAACAATTTTTTTGTTTAATAAGTTAATTATCAAGTCAAAAGTATCAATTTAAATACAAAATCACTTTCATTTTGATCAATATTAAGCTTAATATTTGTCGGGTCATCAATTTAATAGGGTCAATATCTTGCCTGGTTCTGGTTCCGGTTCGGGTCACTGATTATCGGGGTGTGTCGGGTTACGGATCGTCATCGGGTCGGGTTGGTTTCGGATCGCAAATTTTTCGAGTCGGGTCAGATTTACCAGCTCTATCAGTGAGACAGTGACCAGTAAACCCAATTTCAAATTGATCGGCTATGTAGGATTAATACCTGACCCAAACTGTTCGACAAATTGGGTTAAAATAAATTAAGAATATTATTAAAATATAAATATTTGTATATTATATTTCAACTAATAAATTCAAAAAAAAAATATTGGAAATTAAAAATTAATTTTATATAACTTGTATGTTATTCTAGTAATAAAAAAAATGATTTAAAAAATTTACCTTTTATAAATACTAGTTGGTAGAAAGGTACTGGCGTACTGCACAGTGCACGGTGAGGAAATGGGTGGAGAATTTCAGGGAAAGGTGCCCCTCTCAAAACTCGACCCGAACCAACACCACTTGGTCGGGATTTTTCAGGGTCAATGACTCGTAAATCTCGATCGGTGATTAATAAATCCGATTTTAAATTGTTCGGCTATTGTAGTATTAATACAATAATACCTGATCCAAACGGTTCGACAAATTGGGGTTTTAAATTAAATTAAGGATATTATTAAAATATAAATATTTATATATTATATTAGAAATAATAAATTTTAAAAAATTAATATTGGAAATAAAAAATAATAATTTTACGGATAATTCACGTGGTACCCTTGACCTTTGCCACTTTGCACATGGTACCCAATATTTTAAGTTTATGTACATAATACATGTTTGATTTTCATGCATAACATACCCTTTTTGTCGCTATAAAAAAATTCAATTAAACATAGCTCCTAGACCAAA
>JAOWBH010158101.1:0-11528 GCA_028566215.1 Silene coronaria | reverse complement strand
ATAAACTCTAATCAAGTAATATAATCGATTCAGCATAAAATGAAATAATTAGAGATAATACCTAACAAGGACGTACTTGAAGTGATGGACGACCGGAGGCGGCTGGCGGTGACTATAACAGGAGGTTGAACGAAAAACAATAAGAAGAAAAGAAAATAAGAAAAGGAAGAGAGGGAACGAGAGTGGGTGGCAGGTGGCCTCGATGACGGGTAGCCGGCCGGTGGGCGGCGTGGTGAGGTTGTTGGTAGTGTCCGTGGGGAAGGAAGGGGGTCGGGTTTGAGGTTAAGGTTTGAGAGATTTCGATTTGAGGAAATAAAATGATTGTAGTTGTGTATGAGTTTGTGTTATATGTCGTTAGATTATGTGACAGAATAGCATCCGTCAGGAATCCTTGCTACATATAAATTTCTGACGGAATTTCCATCAGAAAATTCAATTTGTTGACTTTTCTGACGGATTTTCCGTCAGAAACCTGTTCGCGCCACATTTAACTGACGGATTCTGACGGATTTTCTATCATAAATCCATTTCCGTCAGTTTTCCTAAATTTACTGACGGTTTTTAATACCCGTCAGTTTTCCGTGTTTTCTTTGTAGTGTATAAGTAGCGGTGGAGGTGGCGTGAGACCATAAAGTATGAGGCAGAGAGGCGTGAGTGAGTAGGGAGAGGGCATTCTCGACTATATGACGGTGTCTTCGCTCCGCATACCATTATGTTCGGGTGTATATGGAGGCGAAGTAAGATGAGATATCCCGTTGTTTAGAAGATCAGCAGTAAGTTTAAGATACTCGTTTCCATTGTCAGAATATACTTGGAGGATATATTTATTAAGAAAAAATCTTCACAATAGCTTTGAAATGTTGGAAAATTGGAGCGGTGTCGGATTTATGCTTTAGGGATATAACCACGTGTATTTAGTATAATGATTAAAAAAAATTACATAATATTTGTAGCCATCATATGACAAGACGGGGGATGTCCAAACATCAGAAAGAATCAATTCAAGAGGAGAGGAAGAAGAAAAGTAGATGTAGTAAATGGTAACTTATGACTTTTATTGATCAAGAAAGAACTACAATGCTCATTTGGAATTAAAGACTCATTAATAGAAAATAAACGACTAATTTGTTGAATAATTGGTGGAGAAGGATGTCCGAAGCGGTGGTGTCATGCCAAGGACGTGATTGAGAGACAAATATGAAGAGACGGAGGAGGAGGTCATTCATAGACGCCATCTCTACTGTGACCGTGAAGAAGGATTGTGCCCGTTAAGCATGCCAAAACAAAAAAAAGTTAGGTGTAAGTTCTTAAATAGCATCATTGTCACGGCAGAACTGGGAAATTGAAAGAATATTATGAGAAATTGACGGAACATGAAGAACATTGTTAAATTGAAATTTAAATGAAGAAGAATGAACCAATATTAGCAATAGGAAACGAGGAACCATCTCCGATTACTAACTCATCTGACCCATCATAGGGAGAGTGAAGAGCAAGCACAATGAGGTCGTTCGTCACATGGTGAGTGGCGACACTATCAAGCAAGTAGGTAGCAGGGGACTAGTTTGTGGAGGTTGAGGCCGTGTAGGCTTTGGGTGCTTGGGGAGAACGTTGATTGCGGTGGGGTGGAGTATATGGCGGAACAACAACATTGGGAAACAGACGCTTTAAGGTGGCACATTGTTCGAGGAAGTGACCGACGAACGGTATGACACCAATGGTACTTGCCTTTGAAGAGAGTCATGCTAGTAGGGCCTATTGTGGGCTTAAGAAGGAGAGGTGGCTGTGAGGGGGACCTGGACTGGTTCCGGTTGTTATAGGTAGGACGATAAGAAGTGGCATGGGACGAGGCAGGGAAGTCATGGGTGGGAAGAGGGGTAGGCAAAAGTTCATGATCAATCGATTTTTCATGAAGAGTTTCGAATCAGATAGGAGTATCTCGAGCTTTAACAGCTTCAATTACGAGTTGGAATGTCTTGTAGTCAAGACCTTTGAGAACCTTAGCGATAATATCTTCGGCATCCATGGGTTTGCCAAGGATGAAAAGCTTGTCCGTGCAAACTTTCAAGGCTTGCATATATTCGGTGACGGTTTTGGTGTCCTTGGTGAGATGCTCAGGACGGTCTTTAATTTGGAGTATATGACCACGCGAAGGATTGGCATAGATTGAGGTGAGGATAGTCCATACTTCACGAGATGAAGAAGCATGAATGATAAGGGACGATATATCGGTTGAAATTGTACCGACAAGGTCTCCAAAAAGAAATTTGTCTTGCCTTTTCCAGGTAGTGAATTTTAGGTTGGGTTCAGTCTTTTTGGTAGTGTTGTTTTCTATGGTTTTGGGGGAGCTGGAAAACGTACTATCCAGGTATTTCAAGAGATCATATCCATAGAGGAGGGATTCAATTTGTATTTTCCATGGTAAGTAGGAAAGCGGGATGAGTTTGTTGCAGGTTGCAAGATTGACAAGCACAAAAGGGGTGGTGGGATCAGTGGAGTTGGGAATGAGTTGGTTGATTGGTGTCATGAAGGACGGTAAAACATGGGTGAGGGAAAAAGTGTCTAATTTTTGTGGAAGAAAGTTTGAGTTCTTATTAACAACAAGCGAGGTATTTATACAAACGTTCGGAACCGTCTAGTTATTCTAACCTAGATTTCATAATATGCAAATGCAAAGATTACAACCTTAATAAGGCAAGATTTGATAATACAAATATTGGGAAGAATAACAATAAGAATGTTCACAAGATATTAGGGTTAGTGGAGAAGCACATGGGAGGTCCCTCATTATCCCTCCTTTGTCCCATCTACCCATTTTCTCTCACAAACTACCCGTCACATGCAAGACGCATTGATATCTTTATCACATGTTATCCTTCATATTTGATTTTTATGCACAACATATTTTTTTTGTCGCTTTAAAAATTCAATTAAGCATATCGCCTGCACCGGAAATCGGAATCGACATTTTCTTGCCATAATCTACGATTTGAGAAAAAAATTGTCGACTGACATTTATAGAGTTTTTTTCTCACGAAACCTAAAGTCGACCATAACTTCGATCTTAAATTTACGAGTGACCATTTTTTGTTTTTTATATCAAATAATAAATTTCGAAGAGGTCAGCAAGCTTTAAAACAATTTTTTTTGCCAATTCCGAGTTCTGGTATATGATTTATGCTCAATTGAAATTTTTAAGAATGATAAAAAGAGCATGCTATACTTGAAAATCAAATATCGAGGTTACCATGTGCACAAACATAAAAAAATGGGTACAACATGCAAAATGACAAAATTCAGGAGTACCAAGCAAATTTTTCGTTTCTTTTATTATTAGTCGTTTTATAAGATAAAATACAATAATTACGTCTATGCGATGTGTTTTGTTTTGCCTATTTTACACTTTAATAACTTTGATCTTGTTTAATAATTAGCAGACTACCTTTAACATAAGTAGGTTACAAAAATAAATTATAATTGACAGATTTTCTTAAAAGATTTGACCAATATATTTTAATTTAGCAGAATTAGTGAAGTGTGGTGATTAGGAAATTATGATTCTCATATTTATACTCCATATTTTCTTTGTAAAATAAAGTAAATTTTTCTATTTTAGAATATGTCAAATAATATGTTAAGGTAGGCAACAGTTGTAAAACAACATATTGAACTCAAATATGTTGTTTCCATATGTTATTTACCAAACACCTTGGTTTATGTTGACTGCGTGTAGCGTGTTTGACAATCGAAACGAGCGACAAGACAGTTTATTGAATGAAGCATCTTGGTTTTACACCTTATCCACCCTACCCCACTTACTATCGCGCCGATGGTAAGCGAGATAGCATATTCAGACAACATGGTATAAACCTTTCTGCTTGGGACCCTGATTATGCTCATACCTAAAGTGGTGAGAAGTAATTCAATGAAGCTCAGCTCAAGGGATGAAGAGTGGATGTTACATCTACTTTAAGTAGTGGTTTGATTCAGCGAGGCAAAGATTACAACTGGTGGTGAGGCTAAGTTCTCCAATGGAGAATATAGGTACCGGTAGCTATGATTGGTGACAGATGTCACTCGTTCTCCAGATTGTCAGCTAGTTTGGGGATGTAAATTAAAGTTGCTTTAGCTGCAATTTTAAAATATGAATATTCGCATTCGATTAATTATTTTTGGATATTCGAACATTGGATTTTTGAAACATTTGGTTCAAATATGGATTTTTGACTTCAGGAATTATAATACGGATATTCGATCCGAAATAGTACCTTAGATCGGATATTCGATCCGTGGTTCACCCTAACTACCAATACCAATATATACTTGTACATATCTTTTTAAGATGATCAATATAGCTTGTGTTACTATTAGCAAAAATGAAAGACTTTTTTCCACTTTTTTTTGCTCTCACGCACACCGCCTTCAACTATAACACCATCCTAGTAACAGATTAAGGAATAATGATCTCTCTTCATAATTATAACAATATATGATAAAGCTACATCACTAATAATAACCTACATTCAACACAATTAAAAAATTTATGCCAATAATAATAACCAACTACAACAACCTACTATATTTAACTACTAATTAAGATTATAACGGCTTGTTTGGTTACTCATTTAATACATGGGGAGTCTAAGATCCCATGAATTACATTTTTCAGGAGTTGTTTGGCTACTCCAAATGTGACAAAATTGGAGAAACTCTGTAATACTTCACTGAACCGAAGACGTTATTCGGGTGGGGTATTTCCTTGAAGAGGTCCATTGTTAGGCTTTAAATTTGACTACTGCTTAAAGGGATTTGAAGTACTATTCATATCAACAAAGTGCACTTTCTTTTTTGGTCATCCAGACAAAAGAACTACACTGTTAAGCGTGCTTAACTGAGAGTAGTCTTAGGATGTGTGACTTCCTGGGAAGGTTCCCGGGATGCACATGAATGAGTACAAAATGTACTGAAAAGGACTCGTATTGATCTGTGTGCCATGTACACTACCTGGCGAGCTATCGTGAATGACCGCTCTCGACCCTAGCATTGGATTGGGGTGTTACAAACTCAAACTTCCTTCATGCAATGACTTCCTATATGATGTGGGAACTAACTCACCAACCCCCCTCTTGGTGAGTTTCACTTACATGTTTTTACATATTCCAAATGATATTTTTACAAGATATAATAATCCAATTCATGGGAAGTGTGAATTTCCTTATGCCAACCAAACATTTTTTCGTAATTCATGGGAACTTACATGTAGAAATTAAGTTTATGGGAATGAAGTACAACTCCCTATATGAAATTAATTCCTGAATGAACCAAATAAGCCCTAAGTATAATGAATACTTTTTCTTTTTTTTTTCTTGAAAAAATGAACAAGAAAAATCAAAGTCAGACAGCTACTTATGATGCTCCTCGACTTAGCGACCTAGGTCAAGTCGCTTATTAGCATCAGAGCAACCAACATCAGAATCTGATGTTTGCAGATACCAATTTTATGTGGACTCATTTTAGGAAATAAGTTTTACAACAGCTATATTTTATTACTTGTTTTGTTCTAAGCCCCATTTAATCAAAGGTAAATTCTTATTTCAGACGGACAACTCTGTCTGAAACAAATAAGACGGGGTTTTGTAACCACTTTTTGGTCAAATGTAATCATGATGGTCTATTTAGTCTTACAGCTTATGGTAACTTATTTTCCAAAATTGGTCATATTTGGTTGTAAAATAATCTAAAATCATGTCGTATTGTTAACGAAAGTGGCCCATCTAAAGGGAGACCAACTCTTAATAACAATTCTGAAATTGTTATCCATAATATACGCACAATTTTAAGCATGATTTCTTGCTGACTGTATAAAATTCTACTCCCTCTTATCCACACTAAAGATTATATACTTACATTGACTTTATCACACTTGTCGAGCCGCGTTTTGCAATGTGAATATTTTTAGTTACACATTAGTAAAAATTATAAAATTTTGATATTCTGAGAGTATTCGTGACGATAATTCAAACAAGATGTCACATGACTATATTTTCTCTTATACTCCCTCCGATTTACACCAAAGGTAACATAGAGAAAAATGGAGTATTTAAGAAAGGTGGAAAAAGTAAGGGTAAAGAGGGAAAAAATAGGTGGCTATGTAATTGTGAGTTTAATTGTGGGATGATATGTAATGACATTTTGTGAAAATATGAAATGGGTATAAGGATAATTTGGTAATGTTGTGGGCCAAATGAGGTATGTTACCTTCGGTGTAGATCGTCCGTTTTAGGTAAGTGTTTTGGTGTGGATTAGAGGGAGTATATTACAAATAATATCAAAGATTCTCTATAACCGTGAATAGTATCCAAAACTCAATGTATCCATTGATCTGTATCTGAATCTTGAAGAAGATGAAGTAGTAATGAGAACCAAGCGGTGTACTCGGGCCGAGTTCGGGCCGGGCTGATCCGAGGGCGGGCCACGCTCACTTGACTAGGCCCTGAACTGATCCGTGGGGGAAGTGGGCTTGGTCGGGCCGGGTTGTGGGCGGGTCGGGGTGCAGGCTTATGTGTGGGTTTTTTTTAATAAAATAGTCGGGTTGAGCTAGCTGGAAATTTAAAATGAAACCCGGGCTCGACAAATGTGAGGAGCGGGTCTGGTCGGATCAAGGGCAATTCGGGCCAAAAAAGGCCTGGGAGGCGAGCCGGGCCAGCCCTTTTTGTGGCCACCTCTATTAGTACTTGTGAATGTGAGGAGTATTTTCCAACATTCAACTTTCAATCTTCCATCAACTTTACACAATGGACGCTTATTTTGAGAGAAACAAAGCTGGAAAAGTATGAGCCTAATGCAGTCTCTTCTTGGCAATGACGCAAACTTATCAGCCTTCAGACTCTATTTAGAAAGGGTCTGAGATGGCAGGTAGGTAATCGTAGCAACATTCTTTTTTGGTCTGATAATTGAGTTTTTTCACACCCACTTACTAGCTATATGAGTAATGATGATAATAACCGTGATATTAATCTTTTGGTCAAAGATTTCATAACCACTGATAAGCAATGAGATGTTTGTAAATTATCCAATTTAGTGAATAGTGATATTGTCAATCAGATTACTAACATTCCATTGCCACATAATGATATTCCAGATAACCTCATTTGGGGGTTGTCCGTGGATGAAATTTTCAATACCAAAACAGCAATATGGCTAGCACAAGGTTTATTCGATTGAAGTTTTGACAATTGTGAGTTTCAATGGATCTGGAAATTGAATATCCCTCCAAAGTTAAAATTCTTTCTTTGGAAAGCTTGTGTGGACGGCCTCCCAACGAAAGGTAGACTTCTAAAAAGTCATATTAATGTCCACCTCATTGTATATTGTGCAACCATCCTATTGAAAACAAAGATCACTTCTTTTACAAATGCCCCTTGATTGGTTATGTTATCCACGACATGTACATTATTAGCTTTACTAATTTTTTGTCAAATTTTGATAATATTGCAAGTCAAAGTTTTGTAATGAAACTCGATTATCTCAAAAATTTAATTCCGAAAGCTGATTTCATTAAGATTATTTTTATTTGGTAATGCATGATTTTATAGAAATGATATTGTCTTTAATAATGTTCATCTTAATCTTAGCAAACTTAATTTGTTATGCATCAATAGCATTAAGACTTGGAATGAAACTAGACATAAGGATCTCAACAATCCCGAGAAGGACCAGTCTGCTAGGAAGATTACTAGGATGGAATCTGGTGGGAGAAACCTATAAACGGGTTTCTAAAGCTAAATTTTGATGGATCAAAAATATATGCCAATAAAGCTGCTTTGGTATATTCTTTAAGAGATCATAATGGTAAAATTGTTCTGTTAGGGGCAAAAAAGTGCGGATCTAATAGTTTTCTTGTTGCTGAAACTCTCACTTTAAAAGAAGGTATTTTAGCGGCTAAATATTTAGGAATCTCAAAGCTAATTGTAGAAGGTGATAATTTATGCGTCATCAACTCAATTCGTAGTACTTGGCAAATTCCTTGAAAAATTTCTAGTATTATCAAAGGTTTCAATTTAGATCTTCGTTCCTTCGATGAAGTAATACTTAAACATTGCTTCCGTGAAGCCAACAAAGTTGTTGATTTTATGGCTTCTATTGGACATGAATGTCCAACACTTTCGAGGTGGTTTGAAAGTCGGTGGGTTCAACTCACCTCACTCATTCGAAAGGATGAGATAGGTTGGTCCTATTCCAGATGATCAATCTAGTTTTCTTACCTTATCAAAAAAAAAAAAAAATTGGATATGTATGGCATGATCACATGATAGGTTGCAGTGAAAAACTACCTACTACGGAAGTAGTAATAGACTAGGTAAAGATTCATTCTTAGTCAAATGATAAAAAATAGGGTAAATGATGATAAATCATACGGAGTAGTAGTATATAATAACGGGTTTTTTTAACATGTTTTATCGTACGAAGTATATAGTAAGAGTTTTTCTTGTTTGAAAAGTCTTCTCTATTTGAAAACCGACTCATAAAATAGTCAAATAGATAACCGATGATCAGAATTTAGAATGGAGTGATTACATGGTTTATCTTCATTCGTTTAGATTCTATGAATCTATACTCTATGGTTTACTTTAGGGATTATTTTATATTTTTATTGGTGATGAAAAGAACAAGCAAAAAGTTGGAAGTCTCCGAGTCGAGTATCTGTCTTTCTACCTCACTTTTTATTAAGTTTTACCCGTTTGGTAGGTAAATAATGCACTTCATAGTTCATAGTAAAAAGAGTCATTGAATGCTAAATCTTTGACTCATAGCACCTACACAACATACATAATTATTCTCTGACTTTCTAAGCATTATAGATTATAGAAGTATTTGTAGATCACAAAATTTTCATCATATGTAACGTGAATCAAAAATAAAATATATTTATTATGTGCGCCGAACTTTTAGCAAGATCCCTACAAAATAATAGTGATCTTAGCTCTAGTGACATTGGTATCAGGATTGGAGCTGGGGTGGAGAAAATTCCATTTCTCACTTTTGCGGATGACACTATTATTTTCGCTAAAGCCTCTAATCAAAGTTGTAGAACCATTAGGTCTATTTTAGATAAATTTTGCATGGTATCAGGACAGTTTGTTAACTTTAACAAATCTACCTTTCAATGCACTAGAAATATTGATCGATCTCTCCGTGAATCCTTTAGGGGCATCCTTCGTATGAACGAGGAAGCTCATTTGGGTAAGTATTTAGGATGTCCTATAATTGATAGTAGAGTGACCAAAAATACTTTCGAAAGTATTATTCAGTCTTCCTGCACTCAATTATCGAAATGGAAAGCAAATTCTTTATCGCAAGCAGGTAGACTAGTTCTGGTCAATGCTAATTTAGCCTCGAAAGGAACGTTTCAAATGCAGAGCTTTCTCCTCCCCTCATCAATACATAAGAGATTAGATAAAATTAATAGAGATTTTCTTTGGAATAAGAATCCTTCCCAACGCTCCCCTAATTTAATTGGCTGGCATAAAGTTTGCTTACCAAAATCGCTTGGTGGACTAGGAATAAAGCCTTCTGAAGCAGCTAATAAAGCTCTTCAAATGAAACTTTTATGGAAACTTCTTATGGATAAGGAGAGTACATGGGTCAAAGTGGTAACTAAAAAATACTTGAGAAATTCTTCACTTTTTGATCATAAGCCTAATGCAGTCTCTTCTTGGCAATGGCGCAAACTTATGAGCCTTCGGACTCTATTTAGAAAGGGTCTGAGATGGCAGGTAGGTAATGGTAGCAACATTCTTTTTTGGTCTGATAAGTGGGTTTTTTCACACCCACTTACTAGCTATATGGATAATGATGATAATAATCGTGATCTTAATCTTTTGGTCAAAGATTTCATAACCTCTGATAAGCAATGAGATGTTTGTAAATTATCCAATTTAGTGAACAGTGATATTGTCAATCAGATTACTAACATTCCATTGCCACATAATGATATTCCAGATAACCTCATTTGGTGGTTGTCCGTTGATGGAATTTTTAATACCAAAACAGCAACATGGCTAGCACAAGATTTGTTCGATTGAAGTTTTGACAATTGTGAGTTTCAATGGATCGAATATCCCTCCAAAGTTAATTTTTTTTCTTTGGAAAGCTTATATAGACAACCTCCCAATGAAAGGTAGACTTCTAAAAAGTCATATTAATGTCCCACCTCATTGTGTATTGTGCAACCATTCTATTGAAAACAATTTACAAATGCCCCTTGATTGGTTATGTTATCCATGACATGAACATTATTAGCTTTACTAATTTTTTGTCAAATTTTGATAATATTGTAAGTCAAAGTTTTGTAATGAAACTCGATTATCTCAAAAATTTAATTCTAAAAGCTGATTTCCTTAAGATTGTTTTTATTTGGTAGAATGCATGGTTTTATAGAAATGATATTGTCTTTAATAATGTTCATCTTAATCTTAGCAAACTTATTTTGTTATGCGTCAATAACATTAAGACTTGAAATGAAACTAGACATAAAGATCTCAACAATCCCGAGAAGGACGAGTCAGCTAGGAAGATTACTAGGATGGAAAATATATTGTGGGAGAAACCATATAACGGTTTTCTAAAGCTAAATTTTGATGGATCGAAAATAGATGCCAATAAAGCTGCTTTGGGATATTCTATAAGCGATCATAATGGTAAAGTTGTTCTGTTAGGGGCAAAAAAGTACGGATCTAATAATATTCTTGTTGCCGAACTCTCGCTTTAAAAGAAGGTATTTTAGCGGCTAAGTACTTAGGAATCTCAAAGCTAATTGTAGAAGGTGATAATTTATGCGTCACCAACTCAATTCGTAGTACTTGACAAATTTCTTGAGAAATTTCTAATATTATCAAAGATGTGAAACGATGAAGTGATAATTAAACATTGCTTCCGTGAAGCCAACAAAGTTGCAGATTTTATGGCTTCTATTGGACACGAATGTCCAACTTTTTCAAGGTGGTTTGAAAGCCGGTGGCTTCAACTCACCTCACTTATTCGAAATGATGAGATATATTGGTCATATTTCAAAGGATCAATCTAGTTTTCTTACCTTATCAAAAAAAAAAAATCATGTGTCTTTTAATAGCTACGAATTTAGAGAGTAGAGAATAATCTATGTAGAAGTACACAGCCAAATTGATTATTTACCACATCAAAGCCTAACCACTCGGACTTGTTCTTACCCAATTAAATTCTCTCGGATTTTCGCTCTCAAGATTAACACATCTAGAAAATTCCCGCTCAAAAATCCCACCAAGTTATTATGACTAAATACTAGACTTGGCAAACGGGTCAACCGGATCGGGTTTGGGTCGGGCCAATTCAGGTCGGGTTAGTTCGGGTTTGAAATATTATCGGGTTAGTTCGGGTCGGGTCGGGTTGTTTCGGGTTTTGGGTGATTTTCGGGTATGTTGTCGGGTCATTTTCAGGTCAAAGTGGGTCGGGTCAATTCGGGTCCGGGTTGATTTCGGGTCAATAATTAA
>JAOWBH010158100.1:0-20190 GCA_028566215.1 Silene coronaria | reverse complement strand
TCATTAAACTTGTCATTTATATAAAGTGTTTCTTAATTGTAATTCCGATTTCACTGCCTCGGGAAACCGAGATGGTAGCATTTCCTTATTACCTTGGCCGGGTAAGAAGGGGTGTTACAATAATAACCTCACAAGTGACATAGTTATTGAACAAAAATAATGGCATGAATATATGATCATTAATTCCCATCAAGCATGACACCAAACGATCAGAAGCCATCTTCCAGACTTGCTATCTTACCTCTCTTTTTTTCCGTCTTCTCTTACACACCAAAAGAACTATGAATATAATCATATACTTTTCAGAGTTCTTTTATTGTGCATATATGTTCATTCACTTGACCCCTATTTAGGAAAGTGTGTCATAAAATTTTCTTTTACTAATAGTAAAGCTCAAGTATATATCGCTGACTTGTAGGAAAGCAACCTAGTTTTGTGTGATGTTCAAGTGCTGATGGGTGGAGTTGGGTTGCTCAATGAAGTGGCTGAAGATTTGTGCGCAAAAAACAATGCATGCTTTTTAGGTGAAGGTTAGTTTTTTATATGAGATTTGGCGGGATAAAATTCACCTTTTTAGTCTTCAAGTGTAGGAAGAATCTTCATGAGTGGACTGTGTATATGATGTTTTGGAGAACCAGTTACTGGTTATGACTTAAATGAGAGCTTTACTTCAGCTCCAGTTGCAAAATCTCGCTTTATTTTCACAATACCAGTCATGGCATAATTGCGTACTTAGATTCCTTTGTTTTTGAGTTGATCATGAAATTGCTGAAATTCTTGTGGACTTTTGCAATGATATAGCATCATTGCATACTTCTATGGAAGCAGTTTACAGGTTTCTAATTTTTGAACCAGTTTCTTATGTAATTTCCTTGGCTTTTTAGAGATTTCAGCATGTTTTAAGTGTGGAATTGTGCGAAATGGATCGCTCAATTCCATGGCATTTCCTCCATTCATTTGGATTTGATATATTTTTCTTTTCGGATGTTAAGTAATTTACTGCATTCTAAGTCAATTGTCCAGAAAAACACTGCTCGCATACATGTGACTGTGGGCTGTGGACTCCATCTTTTCTCGCATATGTTTTTTCTCCTACAGTTTTGCTCTTATAGAGAATGTGCTGACTTCAAGTGATAAAGGATGTTTTAAGTATCTTCTGGAGTATTTAACCTAGATCTTGGAATAGTTGGTCACGGACTCGTGACATGATCTTAGTCTGTGCCATAAATGAGGTCAGCTTCAAAATGTGAGTTGTGATGATTTTCGAATCCCTTGTAACTTGGTTGCAGTCTGGATATAAAACCATTGTAAAGTGTTTCTGCGTCTTATATTGCGATGTAGCTATGAAATTTTCACAATAGAAGCAAAACAACAATATAAGGATAAGGGTATTGGAGGAACTGGGATTACATCACTAAATACAGTTTACAGTGGTGAAATGCTAGCTTGTAATTGAAGTGCACGTCACTTTTCTATGTATCTATGTAGAATCTTTCCCTATCCTTATCACTTGTCATTTGTTTCTTTTATCATAGAAAGAAAGTTCTCAGTGACTGATTAAGATAAGAGGTATAACTGAGTTTGTGAAAAGTTGCTTGCAATCTTGTTAGTAGTTTCGTGAGTATGGATGCTTTGGCAGGCAGTTGTGCCTTTTGTGTTAGCCATTGGACTTGCTTCTTCAATGTGTCTTCTTTTTGATCTCTTTCTCTGACTCTTTGGTAATGCTAATGTACTTTGGAGAAAATATTGGCAGAGAAGAAGCCTGTCTATTCCTTTATCTGTCATTTATTCAGCTATCATCTTTCATCCTCACTTGACAATCTGATGTTTAATATCTCGGTGCAGAGGATGTTCTTATCTAGTGGAAAATCGATTATTAGTAGTGTCTTTAACATTATTGTTGATGGTTAGCTACTCAGCTCATAAAACTTTTGTGAGTGTTAAGAGAGTTTCTTGAGGCAGGGATTTATGCTGATGGACATGCTTGAAAGATTTGGCTGGTATATTATCTTGTCAGAAATGTAACCTTAGTTTGATGAAATACCTTGTTTTTCTTCTTTATCCCACATTTTCTATTTGTGAAAAAATCATTCGTCACAAGAGAATATTGACCTTTTCATGTTGACACCACACCTTATTAGGCTGAGAGCTGAGACATTAAGGCTGTTTGTATGCAGAGTTTCTACCAGATGGTTTGACAAGTATGGTTGACTCGGAGCTTAATGCTCTTATAAGGGGGTTTCAGGACTATAATTTAGAGCACGCTTGTTGATAGGGTTACTTTTAAAGTTTGTTTGTTGAGGAAATAGATGTAGACCGGCAGCAGGTGTACGAGGTCATCACTCATCACCCATCTGATGATAACAAATTACTTCACGACTGATAAGGAATAAGCCTATTTTCATTCAGCAACGATCATTTATGTTTGCTTTCCTTTTGTTAATGCTCCTAAGATCTAAGTTTTCAACTTCTATATATTTGGAAATTGGAAAATGGTTCTGTTTTCTGCTATTCTCCGTGGTAAAGGATCGGTACTATGTTGCTAATAAATTTTATAGAATGATGAGAATTTTGAGAAGGAAGGTGTACGGCTCTGCTAGAAATTCTGTACAACTGTTACAGACTTTATTCGGATCCTGAAATTCTCACTTTTCGAACTTCATGCTTGCTTCTTCAATTGTCAGATGTACAGTTTGTAGTTCTGTTCTACAACCCTACATAATAGTATGTTCATCAATCACAGCTTATAAATCTGGCGAATGGGTTCACGTGTTTCATGTTACAAAGAAGGTAATTATTGTGCCTGCTGTGGTCAACTTGTTGACGTGAACATGGCTGGGACATATGATAAGTCCATTATTGTGGATAGAGGGTTGGATGTGGATGCAATCACTTCTTCCTTGAATTTCTGAAATAGTAGAGTGATGACGAGAGTGCTTGAAATTTGATGTCTCGTATGTTGCAGAAAAAGTGAGTAGTGATAATTGCGAGATGAATATGCGCTGAGTTTGAAGGCAGGGGTGAAAGCTTGGAGTAAAGGTACTGAGATATTTCTATATCTTACCAAACACAGAGTGACGGAGGTAAGATGTAATCGGTGAGCAAACTGGTCATTAGATTGACCCGCTTGGTACTTTGCTTTGGGTCTTTTCCTACCAAGGCACCAAGCTGCTACCTCCAGTTATGTTATTATGCCTCACTTACTCTTTACGGAGGAGCTTTTCTTCTTACTGTGAATATTTGGGAGACCAACTGTGTAGGTCACTCAAGAAATTAATATTACCAGTAGTTTCATGTTATGCATGTTAGTGTTACTATAGTTTTGTGTTTGCTTGTCTTTACACTGTGTTTTCTGTGTTGGAGCATGTGTGTTGGCAAGAGCATCAACAGCTGCTCTGATGTACTTCCGTTATTTTTGGTTTTGTGCTTGGATCCTCAGGGTATGGCTTCGTAGTTTATCTCATTGTTTGTGATTTATGCACTTTTTTTAGTTTATGTTTTCCTGATTTGCTTTCTTCTACTCTTTGCAAATAACTAAGGCTGGTCAAAATGACAATGCAGAGATGACTGCCGGCGAGATGGAACGAAATGGTATCTTTGCACTTGGTTTGCTTTTATTGCGACTCATACGTGCCAAACGCTATGATCTCAAGGATCCTAAGACAAAACTACCCTATCTTGGAGTTCCAAGCCTATCTACTTCCACGAGTGTGCCTTCATATGTTCTGTTGGAGAGTCACTGCTTTTATTATCGCTGTGATTATTACTCAGTATCCAGTTTGGTAAATCAGTGTCTTGGATATGATGAGAAGTGTCCTACTATAAGTCAAGTGGTGCAGACCTTGGAAAATTTGCTGCTCTTTTCACTTCCAGTCCAAAAATTTTGTAGCAAAGTGGTTGTTGGTGTGCAGACGCTGGTATATTTCACATATAGTGACCTATGCGAATTGACAGATAATTTTTCGAAGGAAAGTCTGTTTGCATAACCCAGTTTGGAGAGGCATATAGGGGAAGGATTCAGCAAGGCTGGAAAGAAATGGGTGAACAAGACATCATAGTCAAGTTGTGGGGACAATTAAATTTCAGTAGATCTGTCCGACAGAGAAAGAGCTCTTTGGAAGATGATATATGTATGCTGAGAGTATGGGTTCTGGACTTCTGGTGGATGTGTGCTTTTGTGCAGTTTGCTTTTTGAATTTTCTACTTGCTTACTTCCTGTTAATTTACAGGACGAGGTCTTCTTGCTAACTCAGAGCTGGATAATTGACAATCCCAATGTAGTGAAGTTGCTGGGTTATTGTTTTGAGGACAAGAAACTGGCAGCTGTTTACAGTGTGAAACCATTCTATACATTGGAAAGCCTTTTTGATGACGGTGAAACAATATTCTCTGCTACGAGTTCTATTTTCTCTATTATAGAGCTTATATCTGTCTGTAGAAATTAATCACAACAAAGAACATGAAAATAAGTTCTACTTATCATTATGCTTCACAAGATGATTTTCCTATGATTGGTATCTACTATCTTGATGTCTTTTATGTGACAATAAATTGCTCACCGGAAGGAGAATTGCTGGCTTGGCTTTTCAGTTTCTAGATTTTTTTTAGGTGAGGATAAGTTCCTACACAGGGTGGCAAACATTAAAAGGATTCTATTTTCTTTTTCTATCATTTAATGCCCCTTGTGACTTACACGCCATATAACCTATGGGAATGTGGCTTGGTGCACTAATAGTCAGAAGCTTGAAGTATCCTATGTAGATACAGTCTTCGTCTCGGCAGGGTTTGTTAATTTCCGGAGGCATCTTGCTAAGCATGTGTTGCATGTCTTCAAATTTTCGCATCATTTAGAACTCAGATGGATGGACACTCTTGTGTAATTCCCTTTTCACTTTTTTTCAATGTAGACTGGTTTGAGTGGAAAGATAGAATAGTTGCTGCACTGCAATTGGCACGCACCATTGCTCTATTGCGCGGAATGGAACAGCAGTATGTGCTCTGTAACTTATCTGGAGCTCATATAATGATTGATCAGGTTTGTTCTGTAATTATACTGCTGTACTCGCCTTGCATATTCGTGTGGGCAGCGTTGATGCCCTTGCATTTTGTTTTCCAATATGCTCGGATTTACGTAATTTTTTCATTTATTGGAGGTTATTGTGCATTTCTATTGCTGATTCCTAGGATAAGAAGCCAATTCTATATGATTTCTCTATGCTCCATGGTCAAGTTCTGTCACATGGACAAAGAGCTGCCAGAAGTCTGCATCATATTCCATCAATTGACTACATTGACCCATATCTTGTGCAGACAGGTATGTTTTGTTGATTTTGATACTCTCAATTCCGCTCAAAATGTCCCCATTTAACTTTAATGGTCAAGTGATGTCGACTTTGGCTAATACGGAGTATATTCTTTTATATACAGTAGCTACAAACTTTTGTAAAACTATTGTGTGAATTTATAATTGTTTTTCTTGATGAAATGTAATTGATCAATCATCAAGAACTTTTCTAGTTACAAACAACTAGATCCTGGCATCCTAGCTAATCAATTGCCAGAAATACCTACATGCTTACAACACAATCAAAATGTTATAAGCTAATAACAGTTTGGAACCGTAACTGTTCCTTCTGGTATTTCTGCACATAAATCTCCTTTTTCCCACATATTTTTCAATCTGACTTACCACGTACAACTCGCAAATGCCCCATGGATTTGTTCCAGCGGACATAATTTCTCAGCAGCCAAACATGGCAAAGCGTAGCATTTAAATCAGTCCATAGGATTTACTTCTTGAGCTTGGAACATCATAACCTGGTCATCCAAGGTAAATTCTTGTGAAGAGAACCCCAACCATTGAGAGATAGCAGACCATATAGCAGGACTGACAGAGTAATGGAATAACAAATGATGATTATCTTCAGAATCCTTTGGCATAACAAACATTCGGTTTCCACCCGAACACCATTGTTACTAAAGCGGTCCCTAGTGTGCAGTTTCTTTTGAATAAGAAACCAAGAGATAAAACAGTGTTTTGGTACACT
Organism: Silene coronaria; assembly: GCA_028566215.1. NCBI lineage: Eukaryota > Viridiplantae > Streptophyta > Magnoliopsida > Caryophyllales > Caryophyllaceae > Silene > Silene coronaria. The sequence goes on along the minus strand of JAOWBH010158100.1, from coordinate 14,143 downwards.
AGTTATGCACAAACCTCTCTTGTCCATGGCACATTTATATTATGATCATTCTTGAGCCGTTTTTAAGCATCTTTAACACTGTACCTGCTACCTAGCATCAGGCACGAAACTCCATTGATCTTGCATGACACCACTTGCTAACTTATCTCTATCTCTGCAAATCTGCTTCCAACTCCATTCGCCATCGGCAGCTCAGGAATAGTCCACCAGTTGCACCCTTTCAAGTATATCATATTAACCCACTCAACCCAGAGAGTTTATTTTTTCTAATAATCCCACACATATCTGCCTAACAAGGGATAGTTCCAAGCATAACAGTCCCTGATGCTCAGGCCCCCTTTGCTTTCAGGCCTACAGCAACGAAAGGGATCTTATCATCTTTCACTTTACCCTCCCACAAGAAGTGGTGACAGATAGCTTGAATAGCACTAGAACGTAAAATGTAAATTAATGACCAGTATGCATGAACTGACGTTAGTACAGAGTTGATCAACTGTACTCTGCCTGCATATGACAAATATCTCTAAAAATTGTGTTTGATATATGAAACATGGCACATTTCCCATTAAATATTTACAGATAAATTAACTGGTTAAAGTTATCATTTGGCCGTCAAAGTCATAGAGAGAGTAAATTTGGGAGAGTTGGTAGTTTGGTACTTGCGGCCCTCTTGGAATGGAAGTAATAATTATTGGAGCAATGTGGGCTAAAATAAGAAGAAATGTGAGGAGATGGGTGGTTAGTGGTGGTTGTAGAGGGTGGAAATAAGAGATGGGGGAGGAATTATTACCTCCATATGGATGTAATGCATTCCTTGAGGGGGAGAGCCCTTAATGGAGGGATTATTACACTATATCCTCATTTCTATATTCAACTTCCACCGCTTTCCTCCATTTTTTAGTTCATTTATGATCCATTACTCCAGTAATTTTTACTTCCATTCCAAACGAGCCCTTAAAGGCAAATCGTGAACATGAGGCATCTGTTGGAATTCCATTATTGGGGGCTTGGGTCCTTAGTTTGTGCTCATCATCACGGATGGAAGTATTCATTCATCCCTCTTTGATAGCTCCTATATCCATCAATATTCATCTGTTTGTTTCACAAGGCATTTTTGTTTCTTCTGTTATATTTATTGTAAGACATATAAATTATAATTTTCAAGTGACGCTATTTTGAAAATTGACAGAATCTGCAGTTCCTCTGACTGATATCTATACTTAGGTTTTTTGGCTAATGTCACTCATATGCAAACGAGACATGTACCCAGTGATTAGAGAATTCATCTATAAGCACGTTGAAGACGAATTTAAGTCTAAGTCCTCTTTTGTTCACGAGAGTTTCGTGAGTCATCCATTCTTTGATCGTGACGATGAGGGCAAACTGTCTGCACTGGCCATGGACTGTCGGGAAGAGGAATATGTCTCAAGGCGCCCCACCGCAAATGAGATTGTCAAACAGCTGCAAAACCTTTCCATTTTTGATACTCTCTTCTCTACTCGTGTCAAAGGCAAGGTAGTAGACGTATGTCCTAAAATAGAAAGGAAACCATCTTTGTGGAGGAACCTCAGGCTTTTCAAAAAGATGTCTATTACTCGTGATGAGCACGAGAAGCAGAAATTCCGATCATCCCAAGAGCTTGCTAAACAACAGGAGGTCATCGAGGGTCCAAGAGTTTTCCGGTCTGTTATTTTTGCGAAAACCCCTGAGGAGAAGTGTTATCGTATTCAACTCATTGATGCATTGCTGAAGCGAGAAAGGGAGAACTTTGAGAGACGAATGTCAATAAAGAAGAACACGGCGAAGCTTTCACAATCTAACTTTGTAAAACAATTGGTAGGTGTATGAAACCTTTGTATGTTATCCCTCAATAATCAATTGTATGCATATATCAACACTAGGTCAACCCACAAACGTTTTAATCTTATTAGTACTGATTAAGATGATTTATGAACTTTAATTTTTTTTTTTTTTTGTAATTTGTCGTACCGAGCCATCTGAATTCTGTTCGATTATACTTTTATGTGCTCGTGTTAAGCCTGTCAAACAGGTCGGTAGGATGACGGATTGAGTTCCGTAGGCCTCATTAACAAATTATGTTTGCATTTTAGCTGGGACCTTATCGTGATTGTTTTTCCTAGTACGCAATTTAGTACAAACAAAGATGAATAACAAGGTCCATTGGGGAAGAAGATGAATAACGAGACAATTTCCAAGAACTTCCACAACATAACAGGTTTTTGATGGTTTTGAAGCACAGTAATTCAAATGAGACCATTTTAAACGTATTATGTACTCCGTGTTTTTTTAATATGCAACCAAATAATCATTAAATTAACCAAAATTGAGTAAATCATGTCCATGAAAAGCAATTACGTTAAGTTATAGAGAGACATTCTCTCGAATATACAATTATACATTCATACTAATAAGACTGCAAGATGTGTATATCAAATGTCAGAATCCTGGAAACAAACTTTGAGACAGTTTGATACAAAAAAAAAAAAAAAAAAAATCAAAATATTCAAAAACAAAGAGGGAGGGAAGATACATGTAAAAACAAATGGGGGTAACCTACAGGCTATAACAACTCAAAAAGGAAATAAAGAGTATGGTGTTTATTTACAGGTTTCGGACGTATTAACTTTTCATTCCATTCTCAAGCCATGGCCACGACTCCTTGAGGTAGTGACTTTCTGAACAGTTGGAGGTGCGTTAAAATCTGAACTCAGGGAGTCTATTACAGTGTTAAACGTGCATTTTTCGTGTACCTCTTCATTTTTCATCAGGGTTCTCCAGCTTAGGTACCTGCTCAAAAGCAGATATTTGTTGTCAAGCATTTTTCAGTTGCATAGAAAACTTATGGTCTTACATCGGAGACCAGCCAGTTGACATTTTAATTACATGAGACTATATAAACAAGACTCTTAGTTCGGCTATTTGCTTACGCTTAGTGAATGGCTAAAGAACAGCAAACTGTAAACGAGCTGTTTATATGATCAAATGGTTAGACTTTAGGGATGTTAGTACCTTCTTAAGTTGGATTTTGGAACTACTTCCAAGGTCACGGCGCTTCAATATCTGGAAAGAGCAGACTAAAGCTTTGTCAACGCTCAAAAGGGCACCATCATTGTCAAACTCACCGCCATAGTTCGGCGCTGAAAATATCGTTACCAATCTTCGGTTGGCAAAAAATTCATATCCGTCTTCTACAACCTGCATCATAAGTGTGGAAAATAACATTGATCATTGATTAAGCCCCGTTTAATCGCAGAACTCTATCAAGCACAAATTGGATATTCTCCATAATTCAAGATCTCGAGTTTATCATTTCCGCCTCATAAGACATAAGTTACTAGCTGTGGTACTTCAACACTTCAATTTGGTTGCATATCGCATATCCAGCACTCTTTCGACTCTTGCAGCCGAGTCGGAAAAACCTCATATGTCTATGAATAATACTGTATGTGATTTTAAAAAACCCTCACATGTCGTAAACCTAATAAAACTGAATCTTTAGATAAAGGAAAACATTCTCAGAACAGAATTTCTTACTTGATGAGCACGACAAATCAGATCAAGATCATTCTTTTCTAGGAACTCAGCAACCACATCAGCACCAAATGTACAAGAAACACCTCTATCGCTGTCTGCCCAGCCCTCGACAGTAGGATTTGGATCTGACCAAAGAAGGTCACAAAGGAGACCGTTATCTGGTATATCTGTTGGTCTTTGAACTTCATCTATTTGTTTCAAGCTCTGAAGATCTGGAGACAGGCCACCGTGCATGCAAAATATCTTTTCATCTATAAGTGCAGCAACCGGCAAACAATTAAAGCAGTCTGTGAAAATCTTCCATAAACGGACGTTAAATCTTCTTTTACATTCATCGTAGAATCCATAGACACGATTGATCTTTGCATCTTCATGGTTTCCTCGCAAAAGATGAATCTTTTTCGGGTACCTTATTTTAAATGCAAGAAGAAGACATATCGTCTCCAAGCTTTGCTTGCCTCGGTCCACATAATCTCCAAGGAAGATGTAATTTGAAGATGGAGGATAGCCCCCATACTCAAAAAGTCCCAGAAGATCCTGATATTGACCATGGATATCACCTATGAGAGAACATTCACAATTTCACATTAAGAATGCTGAAAGTAAAAACTTAATTTAAAAGCAAATGTGACTGTACTTAAGTTGAACTCTATACTAGAAATCAATATCAGCGAATGAGGTAAATTGTTCTACAACACTAATACGAGCTTAAACTACTTGGTCCTCACACGGTCTATATACTACCTTTCCCTGGCCAACATCGAAGAACTATGTAATCTTCTATCACAATTCTCAGTTTCCCACTTTCCCACTTTCCCCTACATTACTTTGACTCTTTCCTACGGGTATGAAATTGTACTCACCCTTACCAATCCGACACTTATTGCTCAAACAGAGATGTCCGCATGACAAATAACAAAGGAGGGGGTTGTGCTTGAAACATTAGGTATGTAACCGTTTCCTACACAGATATGGCTGTACTGAGTCTGATTAACATTGGCTACATGCCTACACCCAAAAAGAAGCCTCCCAAAGATCCGCTTTTCTAGTGAATTTATGCCCCCACCGGCCCGCCCTCATTAGATAAACAAGAAAAATGCAAATCATCAAGGATTCAGGCAATGTCCCACAAAAGAGGAAAATGTTTGCAGTTTGGCCTGGTCTATACTCTATACCCCGATACCCGCAAATCGGCCATAGAATTCATCCCCAAAAGGCAATCTTTTCCAATTCCCCATCCTCAAAATCCAAGAAACTTACTTAATCTCCCAAATTCACAAAGAATATCACCACATTTGACCAAGAGCCAAAATAACGCAACCCCTCCATCCCCAATCAATCCAATCAAATTGAGCCAAACCCATTTAATGCAAAAAAATCAACATGCAAAAAAATGCAATTATCAACCCAACAAATATCCTTGTTATCGGAAACAAGAAAGAAATGAGTCGGCCACCCAAATAACGAAAACATAACTTACTTGCACATAAAGAAATGAAAATGTCTAACGGAAACGTAAAGAAATGACTCAGACACCCACATAATATAATATAATGAAAACGTAAAGAAATGACCGAGACGGAGGACAAAATAAATTACCACAGATCCTAATGGGGGCATGAAGCTTCAAAAGATTAGGCTGAGAAAGGAAGATATTACGAGCGTTGACACATAATTGTCTAATTTCACCTTCGGATAATTGAACCTGTTTTCCACCTTCACTTTCTAATAATCTTCTTATTATATCATCTAATACATTCACATCCATCGTTCCTTCCATTGTCATCATCATTTTTTCAATTTCTTTTTACTCAAATTTTATTAAAAACGTAAATTTGCAAAGAAACCCACATATAAAAACAGAGAAAATTCCAATAAAAATGGAGAAAAATGGGAAAGAGAAAAGAGATAATAAAAAAAAGGATGTTTGCTGTTAGATATAGTCTTTATAATGGATGATTGATTGATTCTTGGAGAGGGATGACCAAGATTTTTATTGGGATTAATTAATTATGGTGGCATTTTCTTAATTAAAATCAAATTATCGGTTGTATGAATGTTAGATGCGGCAATCGGGTTACTCGGCTCTAGATCGGGTTAAGTCGGGTTGGGTTGATTTCGGGCATCATCGGGTCGGGTCATTCGGGTAAAACGATGTAACGGGTCCGGTTCGCTTTGGGTCGAGTCATTATCGGTTCCGTTTACTTTATCGCTAAATTCAATTTTTGACCACTAAATTTAGTTTTTAACATTTATTTAGTTTTATTGCGTTATTATCAACTCAAACGTACCAATTTAAATACAAAATCTCATTAATTTTGATTAATATTAAGCTTAATATTTGCCCGTTCATCAATTTAATCGGGTCAATATCAGGTCGGATCAATATCGATCGGGTCTGGTTCGGGTTCGGGTCACTGCTCATCGGGTCGTGTCGGGTTACGGGTCTTCGTCGGGTCGGGTCGGTTTCAGGTTGTAAAGTTTTCGGGTTCTGTCGGATCGGGTTAGTTCGGGTTCGGGTCAGGTCAGACTTACCAGCTTTAGTTGTATGGTATGACGGATTAAAAGAGCCCATTTTATGTAAGATAATCTGGTTTTAAAAAGTGACCATTTTAATAAATAATAATGATAACTTTTTAACACAAAATGACGACTGTTTTAATATAAAAAAAATGGTTGTTTTTCTTCCGCTGCATCATACAACAATCGCACACAAAAAATCATAATACTAATCGAGTTTTGAATCATTAATAGAGTAGTAATTGTTTATAAATTAGTGATTAATGAGTAATGATTGGATTAGAAGTGTAGACTAAGAAATCGCGTTATTTGTCAAGTTGAAATACTTGGTCAATGTATTTGCAAGAATGTAATACGTGCTTCCCTCGTCTTGTCCACATTTTATCACTCTCATATTGTATTTTGATGTTGACAATTGTAAGTGTTATTCTTTTTGGAGATTTGCTTTCCCTTGTCTCTTTCTATTTTGGCTTTATCCAATCAAAAAAATAAAATAAAAAATACTCTGCAACTTCTTTTGGTATATCATTTCATCATACATCCTTATTATAAAAATAAAAACCTATTTACAAATTACAAAATTGATTGACCATAAATCAATAACTCTTGTCCACGAGTACAACAAATAACGTCCGGAATTTTTGTTTTGCCGAAGAGCAAATGTTGTGAAAACAGGCATTTTTGAAGAAAAAATGTCACTTTCTAATATAACAACCGAGTGATGTTGTTCGTCAAAACTTATTCGATTAGACAAGTCTTGGCCGATGATAAAGCTTGTAAGAAGTTCAGAAAGCAAAGACTTTTTTTTGTTCAAATTGAAGATTTCATAATGATTAATTTGACAATATACATTGTCGCTTTTAGAACTCGTGCCGAAGAGTTATAACCAATCTTTTTTTTCAAAAGAAGAGGTACAACTTGAAAGATAATAAAAACGCAAAATTGTCATGTAAAATTTCTTCCCATATATTTTTTTATTCGAAGTAGTTAGTTTCGATTGGATAGAGAATAACTACCACTTTATCTATGTTGAATCCCTGTTATTTTCATATTTAAATTATACAAATACTTTTACAAGACGAGTGTATTATTAAATGTAACCTTTAGTAACTACATTTTAACATTTGTTGATTTTGTTTCATATTAATGTGATGGAATTCGTTTTACATAATAGTAATGTAAACATCCATACCAAAAACTAATGGACTTATTTTTAAACTTCTCATAAAGTTCTTTAGATATTTCATATTAGTTTTAGTTTAACTATGTAAAAGTTGTTGATCTTTCCCTTGTATACGTCATTATTTATTCTCTCTATATATATATTTCCTGGCACAATATATCTTCCTTCTTTAAAAACAAACGTAAGTAAATGGTCATAGTACAAAATTACCTTTTCAATTTCTAGTGAGATACTTAATGCAAACTTTTTTTTTTATAGTTAGTGAAGAATAAAGAACGGATGCACCTAAAAGGGGGAGGGAGTGAATTAGGTGTCTATTTATAAATTATAAGCTTCATGAAGGCTTATTTAAAATCAATGAATACTTTAGACAACACTTAGATGAAAGGAGAAATTGATACTTAGAACTAGAAAGTTAGAAGTATGCAATAACAATTCAGCAAGTAGAAGTCGTTGTGTACTCAACTGTGTATTCTGATTAAAGCGTGAGTTTAGAGTTGTAGCGGAATTAAACGTAAATAGACTTAACAAACGATATTTTTAAAACTGGTTCGGTCACTACTCCGCAACCTACGTCCAACGTTATTTTTTTAAAAACCTTAGAAATAAACTTATACAAACTAAGACCTCGAATAATAAAACAACTCCCCAACCTACTCTGATTGTTATGCTTAGTAACTACTCCGCTACCAAGACTCTTGCTTTGGGCTACTCCGCCGAAAAACTCTGTGCTTAAAGCTACTCCGCAATTAAGACTTTGATTGCTTAAGATAACCTATCCTAAGACTTGAATTGGTTCTACTCGTTTTGTTACAAGATTCCACTTATCTCATATATGTTCACACTTTGAACGAAGGAGATAAAGTTTAAGTACTTAACACGAGATCATAGAACAAGATTTGAATGACTAAGTGCAACTTGACTCATTTAAAAGACTTAAATGATTTTGCAAAACACGACTCAATTATGTTTAAATGACAAACGATTTTGCAAAGTTAATTTACTCGATAAAAGCTGAAGTCTTTTTTCGGTTTTAAATACTTTGTTGCACACTTGTTCAAATGATATGAGTAAGGTATTTATAGTGTAAAAGTAGAGTATACATTACACTTAAAATATCTCTCACAATTATAGTTCAAGTGTAGAAGGTATTTGTTTAATGCTTGCTTGGACAACAATTACAAAATGGTACGGTTTTACTAAGGCAAACCGAGATTTCTTATGCAAGAAACGAGTTTCTTGCTTAAGTAATCTTAGCATGCTACATATAGTAATCTTGTTGCCCACTTATTAACAAAAATGGATTAACTTTTTTGATCAAGAAAGAGCTTATTTGGTAGTGTTCATCAGAATGAACCATAAACATTGCCAAATATAGATAAAGTAAACTCATTAATAGAAAGTGGCTTAATTTGTAAGCAAACTCTTTCACAAGTAATTCAAATCTTATATTTCATTTAAACACTTCAAAACATTTCATAAATTCATTTGTTAAAGCTCAAAACATTTTATGAATGTTTAAGGCATTTTCGAAATATTTTTCAAACTTGAATCAGAAACAACTGGGAACTGGACTGTTGCTTTTAGTAGTTAGACACAAATCGAATTTATGATCTCTTACAACACCATGACACTAATGACATTCTTTATCTTTGATCTTCTTGATAGCTTTGATTAACCTTGAATTGACGATTAGGAGCTTCCATACTACATGATTAAAACTTAAGACGCACGCAATTAAATAAACAATGAGATTTAATTTGTCTTAATGCATCATCAACACTTAACTAATCTAATTAAGTTCTTCAGTTACATTGTATTACCTCATGTTAATGAAAGAGGTTCTTTTAGTCCGAGGTGATTGTAATACCTAACACTAAACGAAGATATTCTTTAATTAACTGAGAAAAAGTATTGATAAGTACAATAACTAGTGCCCAAGGAAATAAAAAAGAAATCGTATATTAACAAAGTATACTTTCTTTTCTAGTACATTAATGAAAAAAAAAAAACCTATACTATTAAAGAGCTAGCTTGAAAAAAAATCCAAGAATAGGTTAACTCTTAAGGAGTTCCCAAGATGACACGTACGTTGATTTGTAGCTATTGTGAATGACCATTTTCAGATCAAGGTCTGAACTAGTGAGTTAACTAAGTTACTTAAACATACATCCTGAAGGCAAATGTTAGAAAAATCGCATAAGTAATACTCCTTAGAAAATTGTCTTGTATTATTCCTTAGAAATTTGTATAGTACTTCAATACAAAAATTTGTGAACCACAAATAAAGTGAAGATAGCTCCTATCCTAAATAATCTTTCCCTTTCCTTTAGGCACAATTATTAAGGAAGCATACTAGTCCACCATACAATTAAATTTAGACCACACAAATACTCCCAAAAATAAAAATAGGGAAGGTATTGTGAATATACGAAAAATGAAATATGGAGAATTATTCAGAATAGGAGGGAGCATTTCGAACATATGAGACCATCATAATTTCTAAAAGGCTACGGTTACACTCAGTGTATAGATAATCTATACACTGCGAGTAATATTGTGACACGTGGCAGTGGTGGGACACAAAATGGAATATTTTTAAATTATTATTTTGTTACATTTTGGGACTCAATTTTTAATACTCAAATTTGAAATTTGAATTTTTCAAATTTATATTGTGACTAGTTTTATGCCCGTACAAAAAAATGTATGAGTTATTTTTTAGCCTATAATATACGAAATATGTTTAATCAATACGTATGTAGTTAGACAAAATATTCCGAACTAATAACTAAGAACAATGTATAATAGTAAAATAATTTAGTGACATGATTTTAAACTCAGATCGTGCAGATAGAATTGTATGGCATTGAATAGTCAATGATCGATTTAGTTAAATGAATTGCTATTGAAATGTAGAATCCTTATAAATAAAATTTACGTTACTAATACAAATACTACATATGAGTTAATTTCATATTTTAAAACTTTATAACTTATAAGCAATATACTATATATAAGTGAGCTCGGTGATAAAGATAATAAGCATTTCATATTAGATGATTTTAAATTTGGTGAACATAGTATGGTTACAACGAAATGCTAGTAATAGTTGAATTTCAAAAATAATATGTTCCTGCCATATTAAAAACATATAACAATAGTAACCATTTAAAATTAAAATACTTGTATCTATAATTATATTATTAATACCAATAATGAATAAACTACCCATTTAATATTATCAGTTTGTCTTACTTAAAACCATCTAAACTGAAGACCTTTTAGAAACTTTTTTTATTTTCACTTTTATTTTGCTTGGTTGTGAGAGCGGTCTTAGATTAAGATGATCTTAAACTAAGAAATTGTGATTTAATATATGTTAGCTATAAGATTAGCCCATTTAAACCACACTTGTAATTATTAACCTAATTATTCTCGACCTACTCCGTATTTATAAAAATAATATACAGCTGTCCATTTATTTATATGAACAATTTACAGAACCCCATTTGTCCTAGGCCCATTTATTTACAACCCTAATTCCCACTTAGCTTCTGTATACTACTCATTAATCCTTTCATTCATTAGTATTATACCTCATTTTCAAATGCTTCATCTCCCCTCACCTACACAGTATTACTCTTGCGTATCCGCCGTCTACCTTACACCGCTGCGATATCCTTCTCACATCACCACCTAAAATGACCTCCATAAAATATCATATCCCCCTCCTTCACCACGCTACTTAAATTGTCAGTTCGTCACCCCTTTCATATTTTTCGTTCATTTTCCTTGACTAGTCTAAATATGAGATAAGCTAGGCTAAAATTCAAGTTGATGACACTATATAAATGAATTTTTGTAGGTTGATTTATGTCCTTCACTTTTTAATATGTTGTAGATTTGATTTTTATCATTTTCAAATTTTATCTTTCAATTACTTTTTACTTTTATATTTTATAAGTGTTTTTTTTCCAATTTTTGGGGCTGTAAGTTTGCTTTGTAGTATATATATTTTTTGCTATTTTATAAATGTGTGTTTTTTTTCAATTCATTGGCGTTTTAAATTTGTTTCATATTATATGTTATTTTTCCTTAATATTTATCTATCATAGTTTTGTGCATGCATTTTTAAAGAGAAATTAGTTTTGCCACCCGTGGATTCACGGTTTTTTCTATTTTTGGTTCTTCCGTAGTCGATGTGACCCTTTTAAGCTATTTTTGTTTGTTGGTCTTTATTTGCCGAGTGAGATTGGACCGGTTAATTGTGTGTGCTTTATTATTTTACTAATGTTAAATTTTTTATTTTTACAATGAAGTTGCACATTTTCTTTTGAATATTTATCAAACACGACTATTGACCGTATTGGTTTATTCCTTCGGCTTGGTCTTAATTTTTCGACGTTAGTTGCACATTTTCTATTAAATCTTTTAGGTCATTTCCTCGACTGTTTGTAATTATTTGCGACCATTGAAATGACTTATCATTGAATTTATCAGTAAGTCTCCTTTGTGACCGATAAACCGTCAGTTGCTTGTGACGGCCCAAGTATCACCCACATATGTACATAGGACAAAAATTAAATGCGTAAGGATACAGAATGAATTGTCTTATTTACTTATATGAGTTTTAATTTACTCTTCACATGTTTCTAATGGATATCAGCCGTGACAAGGTGCTTTGAGTAAATTTATTTTGTAAAATATAAAATAAGTATAATTTTTTTAAATAATTACTACCATACATTCCCTAACCGTACACTTAAATTTATTTCTCTTACTCATCATCTCTTATCTTTTTCCCATCTCTCTTCTTCTCTATCTTCTCAAATGTTGGCCTTTTTCATATCGTCATATTTTGCAATTTTCCACTTCGTCTCTCACAAATTAGTCCTTATTTACTGCTTAGTTCATCAATTTTTCATAATTAGTTTTTGTCAGCCGATCAATTAAGTCATTTCATTCCGATTGAAGCATTCATTCTTCTATGCTAGTGAAAGTGATAAAACAAATCCGGTGAGCCCGCCCAATCGCTAGTCCATCCTGGTATAGCTGAAAGAGATTTCTAAAGCAATTAGGAAAAGACGGTGGAAGAATTATGCATTGTCCAAGTGAAGCAGGAGTGACTTCACCAACTTCAACTGCATCAACTAACCCACAAAGAGAATATTTCCTAATTAATTTTGGATTATGACGGACGTAATAATCCAATTTAGTCTCCTCAACGCATTGTAAATGATTCTGCCATAAACTGTTGCCTTAGCCTGCCACACTGAACACAAATGCCATCGATAAGTTTGTGTTAGGTTCATAAACCTAAATTAGACTCATCTAATTCATTTTATAAATTACTCATAATTTATATAAGGTGGATCTAGTTGCATGCATGTGAATTTAATCAAAGATTAAGAGGAAATATTTGTTCCTTACATTGTGTATTTCGGTTTTGGGCACAAGTAAGGTCTCTTACTTTCACTTGTTCTTGAGCTTAAATAAGAATGAATGGTACTCCAACCTAGATCTCAAGTGTAGAGATCCTCCTCAAGAATGCACACAAGATAATCCCTTAAACCAACACTATTTTTAACTAGAAAACAATAAAAATATTTCTAATCTAATTAGATTACTACTATTAGTAATATGAAATTTTATTAGAAAGTTGTTATGAACAAAACTAAACCATTTTAGAGATGTTGTGAGGTTGAGAAGAGAAAAACAAGTCTAGAATGAATTAAGTAAAATAAGAAGACTCCTCTTCTTATTATGGGGTGGGGTAGGGCTGTTAATGAGACGAGACAGCACGCGAGCAACTCGAGATCGGCTCGGTCAAAGCTCGGTCAAAGCTCGGCTCGTGAAAGCTCGACTCGGGTTCGGGCTCGGCTCGAGAGCTTAACGAGTCAAGCCGAGCAAACGCTGGCTCGGCTCGAAAAGCTCGTGAGCAGCTCAAACTTGTGTTATTTGGAAAAATATTGCTCATATTTTATATAAATATTTTAGTATAATTATATCTTTGTATCACACATACCAAATTTCTATCTGATTTGCCAAATATATTCACATTTAACCTTTAAGCCTTGTTATTGAAAACATCGGAAGAAAAAAAATCAAAAAATTAACAATTATATATAAGCTCGATATGAGCTCGCGTTAAAGCTCGCAAGCTTGATAACGAGCACATTTTTTTCTAGCTCGGGTAAGCTCGAGATCGGCTCGAGCTTGATTTTTGCTTCTTGAGCACAAGCCGAGCAAGGCCAAGCTCGGGCTGGGCTCGGCTCGTTAACACCCCTAGTTGTGCCGACACATTCTATAAGTAAGCGTAGGTGAGTTGGATTATTAAATTAAAATAAACAACGTTGAACCGAACTGAACTATGTCAAACTAAATAAGAACCACATTTAATTATTATTATTATTTTTGAAACACAATTATTATTAAGTTCAAAACAATTATAATAAATTAGTGGCCATGCCATAAGTCTTGTTCCTGGAAGTTTCTCAATTTAATTTGATGTTATATCGAGCTACGGGCGGCCAAAATACTATTTGAGCCTCACCTCCTTTTGCATTATCGTGCTACGGAAAATGCACACGGTACCCCTAAAGTTTGAGATTTTGCCCGAAATACTCAATTTTTTGATCCGGAAAAACTTGAAGATGTTATAGCTCGCGTTTAAGAGCTCATAAAGTTGAGATTTTTTCCAACTCATAATCTTTCAGAGAACTACGAGTTGAATTTTTTTTTCCAACTCATAATCGATTATTATTATTATTATTATATTTTTTTATAACACGGGAACTTTTATTGAGATCAAACGAAATTTTTACAAGAAATTAGTGGGTAGCCGAGATAATATCTGAGATCCCACTCCCTTAACAATAACAA
>JAOWBH010158089.1:0-11529 GCA_028566215.1 Silene coronaria | reverse complement strand
GTCTTAATCCCAAAATGATTTGGGCTCGGCTAACATGACTCATCCTTTAGAACCGTCCATGGGTGCTAGCACACCTCAAAATGCGAAAATATAGAGAAAAAATGGCTAACAAATGGGGAGTGAAACAGAATACAAAAGACAAGGTAACCTTGTAGGTTTTAAAATCAAAGCCCGTTTTTCTTTCATAAAAACTTAGAATTTAAATCGAGAATAGATTAAAACGATTTTGAAAATCGAAGTGAAACTTAATGTTTCAGAATACCTTAAAAGTAACCAACTATTATTATAGAGAAAGTTTTTGGTAAAAACGTGTAATAAATCCGAAACGAACAAATGAATTTTGAAAGAATAAATAAAAATACTAAATATTTCAAATAAAAGCAGATACTAAAAATCCACATGTATCATTTCCCTCCATTGTGCCCTCTCCATCATCATTCCCTCTTCAAGCCCGAGAAATCTCATATCGTGCTCAATCACTCACTCATGTCTGTTTTGGCCTCCCTCTACCACTAGCAACCTTTTCTATTTCCCAGGTCTCGAGCCTCTTAACTGGTGTGTCCATAGGTCTCCTTCTCACATGCCCCAACCATCTTAGTCGGTTTTCCATCATCTTGTCCTCTATTGGCGCCACTAATGTAATAGTTTGCTAGACAACTAATGTATTAGGAGCTCTGTTTGTTTCACTTGCATTAGGAGTTGTTTGCAGAGTTGTAGGAGTTATAACGTATAAGAAAGTAAAAGCATAACAAACGGCAGGGAAAAAGTAAACTTGAGACGATTTTAGTGAATGACGCCTTTTTTTAGAGTAGTGTATTTTCAAACAAGCTTCTGCTTTTTTACGGTAGTGTTAGGATTGTGTCAGTTGGAGGTTCTGACTAGTTTCATGGAACAGGCAATAATCTGCGGCAAAGTCCGACAAACCCCTGTCCAGAAGCTACTAAGAACTGGAAGAACATTGACGATCTTCAACGTTGGAACAGGAGGCATGTGGGATCATCGGGTTTTAGGTGCAAAAGACTTGCCAAAGCCAGCACAATGGCACCGAGTTGTTGTCCATAACGAAACACTTGGTGCATATGCTGTTCAGCAACTGGTTAAAAAGTACGTATGGAAGCGTAGCTTCAGTTTCTCGCTCAGTCTTTGCTATATTTTTGCCTAAACGATTATCTCTGCTGCAGCTCTTCAGTTTATGTTGAGGGTGACATTGAACTCAGAGTTTACAATAAAGGCATCACTGGTGAAACTGTAAAATTGCCAGAAATTTGTGTTCGCAATGATGGTATGTCATTTTGGCTGTACCCATCACAAGTTCATGATATATTGTTTTGCTAGTAAAGTTTCTGAATATTTTATATATTTCATACTAAACACTCTTTCTTTTCTTGTCTTGCAAAATCACTATAAAATTACTTGGAGGATGACTTATGTTTCTCAAGTGATGAGATGAGCTTGCTGCTGCTATGCGTATTGTAATTGGTATTGGTTAATTAATTGCCAGGTTTTGTTACTTACTTTTAGGACAATTCCAGAAACCATTGAAAAAAGCTAATTGAAAGCTTTGGGGGTTGTTTACCAAAATGATCATTTTAAGCAATCTTTATTCCATATAATATTATAATTTATGTTAACCGACGACGGCGGCTGACCCCAAGTCATGTTGGGATTAAGGCTTCTACAGTTGCTGCTGCTCCATATTATCCATGTTATATCACTATTCCCCATACTTGCAAAAATCAATTAGTAAAATACAATGCCCAAAACGTTTACCTCATCTCCAGACCTCACTATATTTCTCTCTCTCCCTCTTCTCTCTCCACATCCATCCGCCGGTGAGTCATTTGCAGCCAATTTTCTACCTCACAGTCAAGAAGCCTCGGCGTTTTGGCTAGCCTGTGTGGGAAGGAGTAAAATCTAGGGATAATGTGTAAAAGAGAAGGGTGTAATAAAAGAACTGGTGGAAAAAGTGGAAATTTCATAGTAGTGTGCCTACCTAGTTGTGTTTTTAATAAGGCACTTAGGCACACCGAGGCATTTGGGCTAGTCCCACTCAGCCTTGGGAGTAAGTGCGCCTGGGATGTGCTTAAACATTATCAAGTTTAATGTTCTCTAAAGAAGGCAGTAACTCTTACTAAGGCTCTTTAGCTTGTGGACGCCCTATTCTTGCTCATTTATTCCTCACTAATGATTTTTCATAATGCAACTGGCAAAATTACTATCAAAAAGTGAAGTTTGTGATTTTGTGGTAAAAAGGGTAGTCTGATCCTAGTGGATTGAGATTTTCACATGTTTGTTTCACTTGTGCACATTAAATGTTGCTTGCTCTAAATGTAATACGCTGTACTATCTGTTTAATGAACTGGTAAGCTTAGGTCTCAAAACATGTTAGGGTGAGTTATGAACATATCTTGCATGCCTCTTGGCATATGAGTCAGTCTGAGTGTTATGTTCACATACATCGATCTGTCATTTTCTGAGTTAAAATTTCTGACAACATGTTTCATTTCAACATTCCCATTTTCCTCGATTTTTAGGTAGGCTTCGTCTCATAAAGGCAGGAGAAAGTACCACCAGTATTCCTTTTGAAGAATTGCGTAAGTTTCTATTATTTTAGTCCTGATTTGAAGATTATCAGTGATTCATGTGTATTCTTTCTGGTTTGACAGTCGCTCTCAGCTCCCGGTGTTTATTAACGCTCTTGCAATTCACGTGTCGTCCTATTTGCAGGCAAAGGGCTGCTGTGAAAGATGTAAAAATTCAGCGCGGTTGGGCTTCTATTGCTTCCCTTCTTTGGAAGATAAATATAGAATCTCGACACTAGTATCTTTTATTTTTTGACAATGTTTCGTCTAGATCTAGTTCTGTTTTAACGCATCTTTCAAATGTTATTCTTTTGGTCGGCATTGTGCTGAATCTGTGGGTTAGTTGAAGTTATCTATTTTCTCATTATGACATAACTTTCCATATTTACATGTTAATGGATGTATATTCATTTTTTTTTTTTTGGGCGAGTATATTTAGTAGGCACTTGGTTAACCCCTTGTCCCTTTCGGTGAAGGAAGCTAGAAGAAAAGATAGGCAAAGGGAAATAGAGGGATCTAATTTCCATTTTCCCGGTATAAGAACATATACGGAGGGAGTACTAGTGAAGGTTTGAAAGGACAGTGTAATCGTTCAATTTCCCCTGACCCCTTCCCTCCCTCTCTCTCGTCCATACCACTCCATTGTTGTTTTATTATAGAAAAAAAACCAAAGTTACTAGCTGTTTGCATGTTTTGGGGTATACTAGCTGTTTGCATGTTTTGGTCTTATCTTCTAGCCAAGGCGATATTCTTTTCGACCACCACAACTCCAAAAGCTTAATTGGATGATTGAACAATATCTACTTTTTCCAAAAAAAAATTCATAATATACAACTATTATAACTTTTTAAAATGAAAATGTAAAAAATAATTGCCCTGGCAAATCGAACAAGACAAGTTTCACATTGTAACTCGATGTATTTTGCAAAAGTCAGCTAAAAAGCTTACTTTGATTAACCACCAAAGTAAAATGTCAATGATATATTCGAAATGGCAGTATTACATATTTTCGTTTCCGGTGTAATCCTCGCTAATCTGGGCAGTATATAATAGGACCCTCTGTAATAAGGATAAGATATAAACGCAAGTTATGAGTACTACATGCTATATGCTCGTAGTCAGGTATATCTGGATACATTAGTAAGTTGTTTACAAGCAGGTCAGAAAAAAATTGCTGGATCCTCTGCAAGGGATTCTGACAGCAACACTTTACCTTAACCCTAATTTCTCCCTATCCAATATGCAAGTGCATCTGAACGGGGGTTTCATACAGAACAATCCCCCACAAATATCGAAATTGGAAACTATTAGAAAAGAAAATTAAATCTGGGCGGCAAGTATTTCATTCCAGGCATCCGGAATACCAGGCAGGCACCAATGCAGGCAATCTTGTATCCCTGAAGACGCCTTGATACTATATCGTGATATATGTCCCTCATCTCTTAGCTGAGAAAGAGCAGTTATATCTAACAAACTTACCCGAGTACCCCTGACAGCACCAGCAATCACGTGATCACTAGATTCGTTTTGGTTCACTTCACTTCCTCGAGCCATAGGAGTTGTGTTCTCACAGCTCCCACCTGTATTCCATTCCCCATTAAAGAAATGTCTTGGTGAGATTGTCCTGAAGTACGCTTTTAATCGAGGGTGAGAGGGGAGCTGTGAATCAACCCATCTGGCGATACTGTGTATTGTGAAGTTCTTAGCATTTCCAATCATAGCTAGCCTTCGATCCTGGTTAGGTTTCCCGTCAATATACATCACCCACCGATTAGCATTGACCTTTCCTCTATTCCAATGGTGACCAGTATTTAGAATCAATACATCGAACTGGTGGAGGAAACGCGTTAGGAAAGAAGGGGGACGGTCCAAATGCATGGCTACTTGGCTTTGAGGGTCTTCCGGATTGAGAGGCACCAGGTCACACAGGCATGAGGACCAGTAGTAAAGGATTGTGGTGTTTGTTTCTGAAAATCGAAAAGCCCAACCATCGGGTCGGGCAGCACCATTTGGGGCGGTTAACCCATATTCCAACCCCACGTCTTGAATATCTGATTCTTCACCTCCAGTAGCCATACACATGAGAGACTGAAATTGCTGCCGACCCAAAGAATCCCCAACGAAAGCAATGGTTTTATCTTGCATTCTGGCAAAACAAGTGTTGGCATTCAAAACAGTGATCAGAGCAGGTAGAATTGATGTTCTTCATTGCACTATACATTAACTTTTTGTCGAAGCCTCGAAGGAGAGCCAAAAAGGCAGTATTTGCTC
Source organism: Silene coronaria (assembly GCA_028566215.1). Classification (NCBI taxonomy): domain Eukaryota; kingdom Viridiplantae; phylum Streptophyta; class Magnoliopsida; order Caryophyllales; family Caryophyllaceae; genus Silene; species Silene coronaria. Next base: position 6,676 of record JAOWBH010158089.1, on the reverse strand, counting down.
CCTATGGATTTCAAACTTAATTTATAAGTACTAGTGCTCAATAACTTTAGAAGCTGTAATTGACATTTGCTTTCATTAGTGTGAAGTGGAAACACATATGAAAAGATAGGTATTTACAGAGTATTATTTTTTTTTCCCTGACAGCTGATGACAAATAAGTTCGGTGTCAGAAAAAGCTTTAAAATATATGATCGTCCAACAAATTCCTCACCTTTCTAGAAATGCAGATCTTTCAAACTCTGGTATGTCACAGTCTTTAGGTTGCCACCTATAAGCTTCATAACCAAAATCCGGGCGTTGCGTTAGTCTACAAGCCCACATCTCGGATAGCCACTGCTTACATTTGAAACCAGAATATAGCGGTCGCCTATTGTCTACAACCCATCTACCCTTTGCATAATCACAAACTGCCACCATAAAAACAAGATGACTTTTAACACCAGAGTAGGATTGCCTTATAAGGAAAGCAATTTTAGGTCTCAACATTCATGTCTACACAGAAGCATTTACAAGTTGCGTAATGAGAAGTAAAGCTGACTCAAGTTGTAAATAAACCGAGGAAAGAAATGATAGTACTAAACATGCCATGAATAAGAACCTTGTAAGCAAAACCAGCAAAGTCATAGAATAGCACCACCAAAGGAGTTCGGGCACATGATTTGAGCACAGTAAAATGGCCTGAAGAGAGAATCTCAGTAATAGATGAAGGAACTGTATTGCAGCAAGTCCAGCTTCCAGGAGTAATATAACATTAATCCAAGAGTTAGATGCTTTAGATTCATATATACGGATTGAATGCAAGAGACATAATTTAGAAATGAGGAAGAAACATAATGTAAACAATGGCAAACCATGAAGACACAGTAGACACATTCCGTCATCTTTAAACTCCAGAACAACCGAAATCCATTCATGACCCTACTGTAAAGTAAGATCACCGGAATTTCACCATTCGTTTTATCAAAACTTAGTTTGAGAGGTATCCGGAGTCACTTGTCCCTGTCTAATATCAGTGGTTGCGTGATAGATGCGGCTGATACCACCTCAAAACATTGATAACTTTTGGTCATGTCATGGTGTAGCCGTCAATATATTAGACGATTCGATTAGAAGTACTTGACACAGTGAGTGTCCAAGTGTAGAACACTACTGTATTATGGAAAATCCTCATGTCTGGCCCTAAATGAGTTCGGATAGCCAAAGCGGACCACAGTTGCAACTTGAAACACAACCAACCAAGTTTCTTAAAGGGAACATAATACTAATTAAGACTTCTACAAGTGAAAGCCGTCTTGTATGTGATAAGAGTAACTACCTTTCTTCTCAGTGGACACAATATTTGTGTCATCTTCTATTGTCTTAGAAGACTCTTCAGCCACAGGTTGGTCAGGTTCTGTATCCACAACACTAGACTGTTCTTGTGACTTGTCTTCTACTTCTGCATTCTCACCATCAGTCATATAATTTTCTCGTTTCCCTTCTGTTTCATCTAAACTCTCAACATTGTTGTCACTTGGGTCTGTTTTATCATCTGTTTCTTCAGGTAAATTTGTAGATTCTTGAAGGAGCTGGCCCTCTGGTTTGATAGCTTCTTCAGAAATGTGATGAGGTACTTGAAGAACATCTGAGCAAAACACAGTTTGTACAAATTTTATGAAACAATGGACCGGGAAGTCTAAAACAGCATGCTCTAGGTAAACCAAGGCAAAGGACCAGAAAATAGCATATTTGTATAACCAGTTTGGTCAATCACTTTGTAAGAATACCCAGTCAACTTTACCAAGGCCTCGCCTATTGAAAAACAAGCCATTGAGTTACATTACTATCGATGGCGTGTGAGCAAAAGCCATTGAGTTTAGCCAGATACCCAAATCAGAAAAAGTGTATCTTCACCAAGAATGAGATATGAAGTGCAGCAGAAACCTGAAGTAGGTAGAATAAACTGATCTTGGGATGAGAATATTGTAGTAGCAATGGGTTTCTTCTCATAAGACCAAAGAAATATGGTCATACATATTACTGCCAGTATAGTAAATGAGAAATGTTTTCCCCTAGCTCTGTACACACTCCCGCCCTTCATTTATGCAGTGCAGCAAGATGACTAGCTTTTCTCACCACATTTCCTGCAGAACAGTCACGATCTTGCTCCACCCTATACTGTACCAAGAGCATAATACCAAACAATATGAGAATAATGTTCATAGTAACAAATCAAAAGTCAGTCAAGTGAAATGAAGAATGGATGAATATGAGCGTTATGTAGCCAACAAATATTAGCTACGTGATATACCCTAGGTATCTCGAGTAACAAACAATACAGAAGGAGCACATGAAAAGGTTTGAAGAATTCTCAAAAGAGAGACTTTAATGTAGGTCAAACTGTTAGAAGTGATAATCTAAGGGCTGAAAACTGACTAGTCTTCCTTTGTCATTTTCGTATACCAAGAGCTCCTCAATGACCCTACCCGCCAAGTATCACAAGATACTGAAACTTCTTCGCCGCATTCCAAACATCTATGTTTAATAAAAAAACATTCAGCCAGCGATCAAATACCCCGAATATTTAATTTAGGCCAAAATTAAAGAAAACCCTATGCAGCATTAAACGCCAAAACTTCTAACATAACAAATAACTCAGCTAAGCATAACATATTCCAGTTTAGTTTTAATACTTACATTGAAATACTACAAACATATGTTATTATGAATCCGCTTTGGTTGTATGTTGTGTGCCTGACACTTGAACACTACATTTTAAGCCAAACATGAATGTTTTTCACAAAAAAGCCGAGTCCCAACCCTCAGTTTCACGTGGCACTTGCAGCTAAGTTGGAGTAACATAGCTTAAAAGAGGACACTACACAACCCTCTAATCCTCAATAATTGCGTTCTTAAAGACAAGCAGTTACCTATTTGGACCTACACCCAAAATTTGGTCATATAACAACTTAAACCTAATATTATTGGAAAACTTGGTCATAATCTACAAATGGACACATCAGGATCAAACCAAGTCACCATCATACAGGTAATAATCCCATTACTAAACATTACATGTTTCGAGTATCGCAATCATTGTCTACTTCTAGAACTTCAACATCCATATACTAATTACTAAATTAAGGTGAGATGGCCTAATCAACAAGTAGACATGACCATTACCTAAATACTATTCATATACATAACCTTAAAAACTCATCAATGTCTTATTATTTCAGATTTCAGAAATCATTTCAATGCTTCATGGCTGACCAATTCAACCAGAGAATTGACAGGAGTCAAAAGCAAATTTTCAACTTAATTTTCAATTAAACCAACCCCACACACAGTGATAATAATTTGATAAACTGCAACGTAAATCTCATACATTTACACCCAAAAATAAATAATATGATTGTAAATGAAATTATTAATAGCAACAAATATATGTTAGGATTATATAATCCTTCCGTCTCAATTATTTGTTCTTTGATTAAAATATACCTCAGCACCTGCAAAGAATTTTATAAAAAGATAAACAAATGATCGGGACGGGGATACACCTGGATTAGGAATTTAGGATCCAACCCACATTATATTGTCAAATAATATTAGGAACAAGCAATCATCTTTCAATTTCATTCATGGATCATCAGTTTAATAAAAATACTTAAAACCCAGATCAAAATTAACAAAATGCAATGTCTAAAACAGGAAATAGTGGGACAAAATGCATGAAATTCATGATTTACTACTGAGATAATAGAAATTTAACCTGAAAAAGTAGTTTGTTCTTCCCCTTTTCTGGGTGGAAAAGTTAAATAAAAATAAAAGTAGAATAAAAATCAAAAATTTCCTTGATTTGGGTAGAATGTTAGATGGGAAAAAGGCAGTTTAGAGAGAGAAATGGAGAGATTTGAGGAGCACAAAGATGGCGTTTTGTGTTGAAGCAGAGGGCTTGCTTTATTTACACACAGATTATATACTAAATTTGATCAAATAAATTATGTGATATAAATATGGTGATGTAATGGAAACATATAAAATGTGATTAGTATAGTTTTTGATGTGATAGTTTTAATAACTTTAATTGAGGTACTGTACGAAGTGATAATTACGTTGCTACTTGCTACCCTTGCTAATGCAACTACACATATCTTATACACAAAAAAAAAAAAAAAAAATATATATATATAGGGTAAGATGGTCGTACGGCTTTGCAGTACGATTACGTAAGAAGTGACCATTTTATCATAAAAAATGTTCAAATTTGGTTGAAAATTGACCTTGTATTTATTATTTTTCTAAAATGACTAAATTTCAAAATGCATAACATAAAATGATTATTATTTATCATAAAATAATTACATTTCATTAGTCATATTAAATAATAGCGTACATAATAATTACTCCGTACTAATCTTATCTTATTGATTGGGGTCAATTGATCAATTCTTCCCTAAATAAATAAACCTATATACCTCTACTGCTTGATGAGTTATCAATGACTTCTTTTTTTTTTTTTTTTTTGTAGGGTCATCCGGTAGTTCAGATTCGAGTTGGGTGGGCCGGGTAAACTTATCCCCAATTGTTGTTATACACGACGCATTCATGCGTAATGAGCAATAATATTATCATTTTGATCAACATACATTACCAAATTTTATCTCTTTAAACGAAAACTTAAACATTGACCACTACCAAACCCCCAAGGCAACGATTCAATCTATTCCTCTTGTTACCGAGATTACTTGAGGCAACGTTTCAATTTGTTCCTCTTGGGCCAAATTGACAAATTGGTAAAAAAAAGTTGGGGGTTATGGACAAATTGGTAAAAAATAAATAAGGAGTTGGACAAATACACCAAAAAAAGTGATCATCCCCCTAATTAATGTGCGCTTAAAAATTCAATTTCTTAATTACACCATCTTTCCTTCCCCGGGTTCCTGTCTGTTATCATTTGCATTTTACGCGTTTATCAATGTTTACTTTTTTCGTTAATAGCTTTACTTACGTATTTCTAAAATTTATAAAAATTCGATATTAGTAATCCACTCATTAAGAAAAATCAAACAAAATCCGACCTCCAAATTATTAGAATGTCTAATGAATGATAAATACGATTAATTTTTCCTATATAAAATACGATATTATTTTAGCGCGTGAAAATAGTTTGACTCATATATAATTATGACTTGACCTCGTTATGTATTACAAACTCGATATATATTCTGGTCTGACTCGTATTTACCAACCATACTTTCACCGATATCTATCGATCGAACTCAAATCTAATACACGGACATGTTTATCCCCGTCTAATTCTTCATGATTCTTAAACCCAGACTAAATTGTTGCAAAAAATATATAACAAAAAAATATGTGTTGCAAAATTAATTGATAAAACAAGTTTATTTCAATTGCTTTTTTTATTTATTTTTATTTTGGATGATATTAACTTAATTAATTACTTTTAATTAATCAATGACGAGAATTTTCATTTAACCACTCAAATGGTCAAATTTTGGTGTATTTGTCCAACTATTAATTTTTTTTTACCAATTTGTCCAAAGTAGAACTTTTTTACCAATTTATCCATAATCCCCAACTTTTTTTACCAATTTGTCAATTTGGCCTGTTCCTCTTGTTATCCGAGATTACTTGATGTAGTTGCTTTCCGGAACAAATTATTTTGACCCGAGTCATCTACGAATGTCATCCCTTAAGTCGCGACAACTTTAGTTACATCTACCGCATCCACCTATTATAACGAAAAACTCTTGAATACTTGGGTGTATTATGTACCATACACCATAAGCAACGAGAAATTTTTATTTATTTATTTTTTAATTTTGCTTAAATAATGTTGTTATTTATGGACAATGTTGTTTAGTTCAAAAATTCTTATTGGGCTAGCTAGATGTTTAGATGTCAACACGAGTCACGACATAAGAGACGATGATCCAATCCTCTTATATTTTCACTCCCCCTTTAATTTTTTGACATCTCACACCCTCTTTCATCCACCTCATTTTCCATTATATACCTCATTTTCATTTCTCTACATCTATTTTTGTTTAACAATAGAGATGATCCTCTTATATTATATTTTTATTTTATATTTAATATTATATGTCACTTTATATTTGTTTAATAATTTACAAATCAACAAAACTAATTTAATAATAAACATGACAATTAAATAATAATTTGTGGGCATAAGGGCCTATGTCTATTTTCCTCTAAAACTAGAGGAAATACCCATCTTCCTCTATGTAAGAGGACATCCAATATAGTCCCACAATAGAGAGGATGTCCTCTTAGAGGAGAGAGAGAGTTAAAAGGATGTTCAATCCTTTCTATTGTGGATGCTCTTATGATAACATAGAAGGTGTAATTATGTTTATCCTATAATAGATAAGTATTAGAGTTTTTTGATAACTTCTCCCAACCATAATCATCACTTTTACAATTGCTTCCTACTTAATTTTTTTTTTTTTTTTAAAAACTACCCCCTTAATATTTACATAGATTATAAATTGCTTCAAAAATCCATTTTCAAGTGTTTCAATACAAAATCTCATTTGTGACGGAAGGTATCCGTCACAAGCTTGTGACGAATACCGTTTCATCTCACAAAGTACCCATTTAGGGGTGAGTGGGAAGCACATGAAGGGTGCTTCACCTTGTCCCTGTG
>JAOWBH010158078.1:0-11529 GCA_028566215.1 Silene coronaria | reverse complement strand
GGGATGATCAATTCGTATCATAAGTGGTATCAGAGTTTCCGGATCATTTTGTTCACTTCCTGCTTCATTTTCGTATCACTAACTCATTAACTTTTTTTCAAACCAATATTTGGTAAATACCATGAATTTTAAAAAAAAATCACTTTTTAAAAAAGTAGTTGCTCGGAACACCGGGAGCTACTGCCAGTCAAAATTTATTTGGTCTCAAAACTTGACTGACCCTAACTTTGGGCTACTACGAGTTTAGAAAGCATTAACTTTTTTTTTATTCCAGACTGAAGAGCAAGTAACATGATCCATTTGAAAGAAAAATTTATCTATAATATCGTCAACACGAATTATGAACAGTTATATTTCTTTTAGAAAACGAAAAAAATCGAGAAAATATAAGTAAGAAATTCTCAAATAAAGTACACCCTCCCTAGATAAACATTCAAGGATTACCAAATCAGCAAGTCTACTTTGTGACGGGCGTATAATCAAATGGTTTTGGTGTAGTGGTTGCTCACTTCATCCTTTAACCATGGGGTCAGGGGATCGATCCCTGTCAATGAGAATGAAGCAAACTCTTTGGCCAGCCGTTTACCTCTTCGTGAGAGCACCCACGGCCAAGGGATTATACATGTTGTCGTCGGTGGACACCCCTGTTAACACCAAAAAAAAAAAAACCTTGTGACGGGCATATCCGTCACAAGCTAGTGATGGGTCAAATACTATTTAAGAGACTAGATAAGACAAAAAAATTAAAGTCCCTATCTACTCTACTTTATCTTATCTACTCACATAAATAGTACACCCGTTATAATATTCTGACGGATATATAAGTGCGTTACCAAATAAGCATGACAAAATTCCTAGACTGACGACAAAAAAAAGGAAAACAATATATAAAGACTTGCGTCAGCTTCAAAGCAACATACGTCAAACCACCCATAATTCAACCCAATCACACTCAATTTAAGTGATAGGGATTCTGATTTTTTTCCACAAACTTTTAGACTGAATCTCACGTGTATTATTATCATTGGTCCACGTGTCATCCGTGATGTGGGTCACCACACGTCATGGTTACGAAAACCATCAAACTCTTGTCATCTTCCCTCTATTTGCCGCATTATTTATCCCAATACATTCATACTTGTATGAAATTCAGTAAGACCGTCTTATACAAAAATCAATGAATCTAATATAAAAATCGGTTAAAAAGGGCTTTATAACTCTTATATTGAACGTTTTTTATGTTTATATATAACACAGACTTTTGTTTAAGGTCGAACGTATCCGACGTAAACTTAAAACAGGTCAAACAGCATAGATGTAAGACAAAAGCAAAAGGTGAAGATATTTAAAAAAAAATTGTCAATTTTATTTATTTAATCATCTTAAGATATATCTGAATTGCTTTTATAATTATATGAGCACGTCTTTTTTATTAGTAAATTCATTTTACATTATTAATATAAAATTATTTTATAGGAGATTATCTGATCTGAGTAACTCTCCCTCCTATCGTTATATTCACCATTTTCTTCCCTTTGTTGGAAGGCACAAGAATTTTGGAAGGGAGTATAAGTATAAATAATTAGGATTAAATATTAATAAAGGATATGGGTGTAGTTTGGTGATTGGAAATAATTAAGAGTATAATATTAATAATAAAAACTTATCAAAAGGGAAGAAATTTAAATAATTCATTTTAGGAAATAGGGAATAAAATAGCGAATAGTAGGGAGTATCACTCATATGACCTCAGCACCGTGATCATTTTTAGCTCCTTTCTCCAACTTATATCATCCTTCTCATTCATCTTCAAAAAAAAAAAATTCCCTTCTCAATACCTTTAAATCATTCAAAAAAAAATGAATTTTGTCTTAAATTGAAGATTCAAGAAACCAACAAAATTCATTGTTCTTCATCAAAAACAATTTGATTTGTGACACTCTATATATCAAATATTTGGTACACATTTCATTGATTTTATTTACGACAAAGAAACTCTAGATTTTTTTTTTATCCAACCCATTTAAAGATTTAATTTTTACATGTTTTTTAATCATATCACAAACATAAAAAGGTGTAAAAGGTTGCAAAAATTTGCAAGCAAGATTCAAAGTTTTCAAGTGCAAAAACCATTAAATTAAATTCTAAGAGTTTTTTATCCAAAAGATTGTAGATTGATTAATAATTTGTGTGATCATATTTGGTGTTTAAGTGTAGAAAATGGAATTTTGGCCAGAATTTTTAGCAAGCAGCCGGGGAAGAGAATTTGTGGCAGGTGGGTTTGGAGGGGTTGCTGGAGTTGTGGCAGGGTATCCGTTGGATACGCTACGAATCCGACAGCAAAGTACGACAAGCGGTAGCGCCATTGGCATTTTACGGCGACTGCTAGCCGCCGAAGGACCCTCTGCTTTGTATAGAGGCATGGGTGCACCCTTGGCTTCTGTCACCTTTCAGGTCTGCCCATCTTATCTTGTATCTAAATTATTTGTTTGTCTCGTGTAACACAAATTTTCATGTGAGACGGTCTTACAATAATATTAACGTGACTCCGTGAGATTTGTCCCTTAGTATAACTAGTTTTATTGTTACAAATTACAATTTACAAGGTGATAGCAATTGTTAGCACCCTCGTACCGTCACTGTTTATGATAGAAAATGACGAGGATTTAAAGTTTGAGATTATTACAGGTTAAGAATCGGATTAGAATTCAAAGTTCGCCTTGTCTTAAAGAGTATATATACGCGAGTTATATTTTAATCAAATGTATGAAATTAACCGTTACTTAACAGCGGGGTATAATCCAATGAAATAGGAATACTTCATTCAAACGTTTGTTATGGTTGTGCGTCTATGTCAGTGACTGTAACCGTAATTCACGTGTATCAGGTGTTTGTCTGTTTAATGTTGGCACATGTGAATTACATTTACCATTTTTGTTTGTTCTTTTAGGAGATTTTTACTCCCAGGAATTTACTGTTTCTTGAAACCTTATGCCAATTTTTGTTAGTGGGTAAAAAACCGATTCACGCAGTTACTGGATTAATTTGCAGAATGCGATGGTTTTCCAAACATATGCAATCCTATCACGAGCTCTCGACAAATCCTATGATCCAAGAGAACCGCCGTCATACAAAGGAGTGGCCTTAGGAGGATTTGGCACTGGAGCGCTCCAAAGTTTTATTCTGAGCCCTGTTGAGCTACTGAAAATCCGTCTGCAACTGCAGCAAAACTCGCATCTAGGATCAAGCAACGAAAAGGGTCCAATCAAATTAGCCAAGTCCATACTGAAGACTGAAGGCATTAGAGGAATATACAGAGGGTTAACCATCACGGCTCTGAGAGATGCACCTGCACATGGGCTGTACTTTTGGACATACGAGTACATGAGGGAGACACTCCACCCTGGGTGTCGAAAAAATGGGCAGGAAACTATTAGAACTATGCTTGTTGCTGGAGGGTTGGCTGGGGTTGCTAGCTGGGTATGCTGCTATCCGTTGGATGTGGTGAAAACCCGTCTACAGGCACAAACAAGATCTTCGACGAAGTACAATGGAATATTCGATTGTTTTAGGAAGAGTGTTGAAAAGGATGGGTACGGGGTGTTGGTGAGAGGGTTAGGAACAGCGGTTGCCAGGGCGTTTGTAGTGAACGGAGCTATATTTGCTGCTTATGAGCTTTCGTTGAGGTGCTTCTTCAGTAATGGTCAGCATGAGATGGTCCAGTCGGAAACCGCATTGAAGGTGCCTGGAGCATAGATTGCCATGATCTTGGTCAGTGAGGACAAATTCAATGATGGCATTACTCTGACAGAAGAATGATGGGTATTGCTGTTCCTGTACAAGGTATGGGTCTGGTTAGCTAGTGTTTAAATGGCCTAAACTAGATCATTGTTGTTTGTTGTATGAAACTTTAATATTATGTCAGCTACTTTGCCAGGTCAAGTTGGTAAAGTTGCTGGGAAATTATCTCATATCTTCGGTTCAAAACCCATCCAAGGGTCGAGTCTCCCTTTTACAAAACTAAAACATACGGAGTAATTCGGAGTACTAAAATGGGTATATGTACGACATTATTGATGATTCCGATTGCAGATTTGCAGTACTAGAAGTTTCACTTGTCGCTTAACTATACTTGTTTCGATAATGAACGTAGTATATGGATTTAAAATCAAAGATACAGGTCATAAAACCAATACAAGTACGGTTTTCTAACGTGTGCCCTTATACCAATACAACAAGTAACACAAACCGATACATAGTGATTAAGATTCTTAAAACAGAAGGTACTGTAATCAACAAGTCTTGGGTTTAAATCTCCCTCCTTTTTTACCACAGTATAATATTGTCGTGATTATTTTGCAAGAAAATGATAGAAGGAACACACAAACGAATACATATTACAAAAACAGGAGAAGGCAAAAGACCTGTTTAACATGGCATTGAGGATTATACCAACCCGAATTTCAAGCGCGCGTCTAAGTGAGGCTTGTTGAGTCTAGTATATCACAAGTTTACTGCATTTTGCCAGACAGAAGCAAGCCTTGGGTGCAAATGATTTCATTTGCAACTGGGTAAGTACAAAACTTCCGACCAAGCTTCAATAGTTTATGCTCTATAAGGTTTTAGCCAAGCCCAGATTCCCAAACCAACCCGAAATTGAGCTCAAATCGGCAATCTATACCTATAGTCTAGGAGCAAATCAGAAGCTGTACCCTTTGCATACAAAATTACAAACTACGAGGTAACAGGTACCTTCATCTTTAGGCACTGCAGGTTGGTATAGATTACGACAAATTCACACATGAAATGGATCTAATAATCAAAGAAAACAGGAGGATGGAAGGGAGATGTAAGTGTTAATCTTAATTTAGGTTGTAGGACGGAACACAGACTATTCAGACTTGCTAACCAAATGCAAGAAATTATCACTCTGCAGTCTCCCTCCCGTTCCTTTACATCATAAGATGAAAAACGCGCTGCACATTCACAGTGTAGAACAACTTATACCAACTCTTCAAATACATTCCTCCGTGACACTTACATGTCTAAGATACTCTTTCATATAATGCCATTATCTCCTTCCCGTTCCTTTACATCATAAGATGCAGAACCGCGCAGCACATTCACAGCGGAGAACAACCTATAGCAACTCTACATTCCTCAGCAACTTCCAAGTCTAAGATACTCATTTATACAATAGCATTACAAGAATTAGCGTGAAACATAATCATGAAACCAAGCCAAAATTAACATGTCATCTTTCGTTCCATTTAATTGTATACGTTTATCAAAACCCCTACACAATCAAATGGAACAGACAAAGTATAGCATAAATAACAATGGAAAACCATTTACAAAGAACTCAAATTTATTCATTCAACTTCTGTTATATTTCATCAAGTATACGAGTTCAAGCACACAAGCGTACAAGACGACTACATAAGTTATCAAAAACAACAACCTCAACTACATTACATCATACATTGTTTTCCATCTTTTTCAGAATTAACAACATGAAAGCAACATCCTCACAGGTCACAGCTACACATTACAGAAAATTTCCCAAAATTCGCAGTAAAAAAGGTCGAAAACACAATACCTCCCTTGCCCTAGCCCTCAAACCTCAACAACCCGATGATCATCACTAACAGCAGCATCATTCAACTCAGAAGAAACCTCAGCCAACACACCAGGATCATTATAATTCCTAACAGCCTTCACAATAGCTCGAACCCGTTTCAACGGGTTTGACCCATTAAACACCTCCAACCCAACAAACACTCCATCACAACCCAATTGCATCATCAATGCAGCATCAGCCGGGGTCACAACCCCGCCCGAAGCAAAATGGGCCACCGGAAGACGGCCCATTTGTTTAGTTTGCGCTACCAAATCATATGGAGCACCAATCTTTTTAGCAAAATTAAACACCTCGTCATCATCCATATTATTCAACATCCTCATAGACCCCATTATGCTCCGTAAACTCGCAACCGTTTTCGACACATCCCCCGACCCGTTTAACTCCCCTTGTACTCTCACCATCGCCGCCCCTTCCCTTATCCTCCTCAACGCCTCACCTAAGTCACGTGCCCCGCACACGAATGGTAATCTTAAATTATGTTTATTAATAAAATGATCCTCGTCAGCAATCAAAAGACTCTCACTTTCGTCCACGTAATCACACCCAATCGACTCGAGTATCTGCGCTTCGACAAAGTGCCCAACGCGGCATTTTGCGATGATTGGGATCGAAACGACGCGTTTAATGTCCTTGATTAAACTTGGGTCAGCCATTCTAGAACCACCATTGTTAACCCCGGAGATTACGACACAACACGCGCCAGCACGCTCGGCGATCTTGGCCTGTTCTGGGTTTGAAACTTCGACGATCGCACCGCTACGTAGGACTTGGGTTAAACCGACTTTGATTGAGAATGGGGTTGGGTTTTTGTTAGTGGGGTCGGTTGTGATGATGGTGTTGTCGTATAAGACAACTACGCCGTCGTCTGCCATTGTTGCACAGAAGGTGTTTGATGAAATGGGAATGCGAGATGGAATGCACAGAAGATGTTTGATGAATTGTCTGAGAGAGTTGAGAATTAGGGATTTGATGAGGGTGGAGGAAGGTTAAGAAGGTTGGTGATGATGGATCGTGATTGATCTGGAAAGTTCTGAGATTGAGATGATGAATGTAGAAAAGTAAATGCACCCTTTAGAAATGGAGATTTTGTTGTTTGAAGATGTTAACGGGAAGAGTGTAGAAACTTCAGGTTTAGAGACTTCAGACAAGTATTTACGCTCTTATTTGTTTACCTTTTATATTCATTTATAGCGGTATATTTAGTCTTTCTCAAGAGTTAAAACGAGTGTACCTCTTTTAACCGGGATCGATAGGGAGGGTAGGATCGAATCGGTAAAATCGGATCGTAAAATCGTAAGATTCTACAAACTCATTAAATATAGTTTTTTATTATTAGGTGAAAACATATAATTAGATATCAAAATACTTATTTACTAATATTTATTTATATAATATTGATAATTAATAATTTTAATATAATTGTATGAACATGTTTTTACAACTTACCCGAAATTTGAGTTTTACGATGTCATTATATAAAAATATATATTAGTTTTTAAACTATGAAATCGGATCGTAGGATCGTAAAATCGTAGAATCGTGTTATGATCCTACCTCTAGGAATTTTCAAATGAAATAATCGTAAGATTCTAAAACCATGATAGAATCGTAAGATCCAGGATCGGTCAAGCATTTACAGATCGTAAAGTCGTAAAATCGTAGGAGCGAATCGGGATTCTGACAACAAATGCTCTTAACATTAAAACGGTAATGTATAATATTATTTCATTGAAGACAGATACGTTTTTTTCCCCTATATATTTTACCCGTTAAAAACTTGGTTGAAATAAGAATTTGTGGGGTTTTAGGCCCTGTTCTTTTGGACTGAACTTTTCTGAACTTTTCTGAATTTTGCTGAATTTTGCTGAACTGAATTTTGCTGAACTTAATTTTGTTGAACTTAATTTTGCTGAATTTTTCTAAACTTAATTTTGCTGAACTTTTCTGAACTTAACTTATAGAAGCTTAACTTTTCTAAATTGAAGGTATCTAACTTAAATTAACTTAATTTAATTTCACTTAATAATAATAATAATAATAATAATAATAATAATAATAATAATAATAATAATAATAATAATAATAATATTTTAATAATAATAATAATAATTATTATTATTATTATTTTTATTTTTTTAATAAACGTAAACTTTTATTGAGATCAAGGAAAATGTTTACAAGAAATTAATGGGCAACCGAGATAATATCTGGGCTCTCACTCCCTTAACAATGACAAAGTTATTTTTAGTAAAAATAAAAGCTGTAGCACGCGCCCCGGCATCCTGGGATACAGAATATTTCTGAATCCGCCGAAGCAAGGCAATAACATCTGTCTCCAACTCTCCTAGTGAAGAAAAAGAGAAAGGCAAAAAGTCATAGCCAAGCCCCGCACACAAACCATGATATTGATATTAGTATTATTATTATTATTATAAGAAAATATTGATACAAAAGTTATAACTTGAAATACAAGTTAAGATAATAAAAAATGTTCCCTTATATAAACTAGTATGTTCATACATGTACCCCTAATAATAAAAAGTAAAAAGTTTTTAGTATAAAATACCGTATAAATCTCGCATTGTTCTTACAATCGATTTGAATGAAGGCTATGTGAAATTTGATGTGAATGCATGTGTACCGTGATGAGTTATTGGATTCTTGGTGTGATGAGTCCCTTGCTTATCCTCAAGCAAGCATATAAAACTAAGACAAAGGTAGCAAGCAAACAAATCCCATCAAATGCTTAATCCCAAAATAAGCTAACAAGCATAATGACTCAAATCCCGAAACAACATGGGCATAAGGATAGTGCAACAACATGGATGAGATTTACATGACGGCATAGTATGAATGACTTCATATGAACTTTTCGGCCCTTACATGATCTTTTGACTTTGGATTCTCGCGGTTCACTCAAACTCATTTATATGTGAAAGGATATTTGTATGAGTAACACTCGCCTATCCTCGACTCATGAGAGTGTGCCCGCAATCTAATATGGTAATCATTTCAAAACCACAAGTCAAAATATTCAATAATGCAAGCATAAAAAGAAGCCAATGGTAAGATGACTAATTGAAATGGGTAAGAAGGGGGAACAAATATATTATGAAAAGTGGAGCTAAGTCAAGCTAAAAACTAACCATATTGTGCATGGATGCTCAATCCAAAACCCAACCCAAAATCAATTTTCAAAAATTGAGCCAAAAAAAGTATATTGGCTACTTCTCATTACAAGCCATAAGTAAACTTCCCAAAAATTTCATTTGGAGTTGGAAGTTACTTCATAATCCTCTTCTTCTTCATGAATTAGCAAATTCATTTTCTCATTTTTAGAACACGCTTCTTTCTCTTTTTTTCCTTTTCTTTCATCATTTTATCATTTTTCATCATTCTTTTTTTTCTCCTTTTTTTTTCTCAACAACCAAAGACACGAAAATCAGTAATTCCGTTCAACCAAGCTCACAATGATAACACAAGAAAAATATCCCAAATGAGCACCCAAACACACATGAAAAGCTACTAACTCAACAAGGTAGGCAAGTTTATATGTAGCTAGAATTATATGTGAGACAATGTGAAATAAGGGGCTAAACTTTGGGCAACAATATCAATGTGAATGACTTCAAGCTTACAAGACATTAATGATTCTTTTATCAAGCATAATAGAACAAATTAATGACTTAATTCACTCTAGAAGCAATAATAACACACAATAAAGTCAATTTCTAGCTTAATCATTGATAAAATAAAAACCCCCCAAATTGATTTAGGGTTTGAGTAATTGGGATTAAAGGGATTTAATGGATGAAATTAAAGATAAATAGTGAATAAACTTACTTGATGGTGATCTTTGACGACCAAACCTTTGATTCTTGATGCTAGGTGAGGTTTTGAGATTGATTTTGGGTAAAGAAATGAAGATAAAAGAGAAGAAGGAGCTTACTTGTGTCGTATGAAATAATAGAAGGGAAGGGTCGGTCAGTGCTTTTTATAAAAAGCAACAAATCTTGATACCCATGACCCTGATCAGGGTTAGCATCCCCGATCGGGGTTGAATGACCCTTCATATATTTGACTTTCTTCGTGTTATTTTCCTTGAGCTTGTTAGCTACGATCCTGAACGGGATTCCCTACCCCAGCAGCATGGGGTAGCGTGCTAATTCTTTATTTGGCCTTCTTCTCATCTTCAATCACCTACAAATCACATTTCAAAATACCAACTAATTTAAAAATTGTCTCTAATGCTACGAAAACAGTAAAATGATCAAAAATTACAACCAAAAACACGAGTTGCCTCCCGAGAAGCGCTTATTTTACGTCCCACATGACGTAAGAAGCTTGAGTGAGTTACTTCTCTATAGGTAGAGGATTCACGAAGACCTCCTTCACAACTCTAACGATTGCATGATCATGATAGACCTTCAAACGATGGCCATTGGCTTTGAATTTATCTCTATTGGTGGTCATCACTTCAACGGATCCGAACTTGTTGACATTTGTAACGGTAAACGGACAGGACCACCTTGACCTCAGCTTTCCTGGAAATAGCTTGAAACGGGAATTGAACAATAGTACCTTATCAACGACTTTGAAGTCCTTCTTGAGAATCTTCCTATCATGCCACCGTTTTGTCTTCTCCTTATAAAGATGGGAACTTTCATAGGCTTGTAAGCAAAATTCATCAAGCTCAATGATTTGCAAAAATCGCTTTTCTCCACTTAACTTGACATCCATATTGAGTTCCTTGACCGCCAAATAGGCCTTGTGCTCTATCTGAACCGGTAGATGGCAAGTCTTCTCATAAACCAACCTATATGGTGAGGTACCAATAGGTGTTTTGAATGTGGTACGATATGTCCGCAAGGTGTCATCTAGCTTCATGCTCTAATCCTTACTCGATTTGGCAACAACTTTCTCAAGTATGGACTTGAGTTCACGACTTAAAACTTCTACTTGGCCACTTGTTTGTGGATGATAGGCCTAGCCTCTTCTATGGGACACTATATACTTTTCTAGCAATGCATCAAGTTGTTTCTCACCAAAGTGAGTACCACGATCACTAATCACCGTTTTAGGCACACCAAATCTTGGGAAGATGATCTTTTTGAACAAGTTAATAACGGCTCGGGCATCATTTGTGGGAGTAGCAATTGCTTTACCCATTTAGACACATAATCAACGGCGACCATTATGTAACGAGTACCTTTAGATGTAGGAAATGGACCTTGGTAATCGATAACCCACACGTCAAACATTTCCACCTCAAAGATACCATTCAAAGGCATTTCATGCCTTCTTGAAATCGAGTCCGTTCTTTGGCAAGCATCACATGCCATCACATAGTTCTTGGCATCTTTGAACATGGTAGTCCAATAAAAGCCGGATTGTAATATCTTTGAAACGGTCTTGGATGGTCCATGATGACCACCATAAGAAGAAGAATGACATCCTTCAATCACACATTTCGCATCCCATTGTGGGATGCATATCCGGAATAGCCCATCGGAGCATTGTTTGAGTAAATAAGGATCATCCCATAAAAAGAATTTGGCATCATGTATGAACTTCTTCCTTTGTTGATATGAAAGGTTAGGTGGCAATTCCTTACCAACTAGATAGTTGGCAATATCGGCATACCATGGTATGTTAGCATCCACCATCATTAAGAAGTCATCGGTGAAGGAACCATCAATAGGTATATCAATACCTCTATCATCATACTTCAATCGGGATAAGTGATCGACATCAACATTTTCAGCCCCCTTCTTGTCTCAAATCTCTAGATCAAACTCTTGAAAAAGCAAGATCCATCTAATCAATCTTGGCTTGGCCTCTTGCTTGGCAAGGAGATGCTTCAAAGCGGCATGATCGGTATGAAT
>JAOWBH010158057.1:0-11532 GCA_028566215.1 Silene coronaria | reverse complement strand
AGGCTTGTTCAACCTTTCATCGGTTTCTAAGCCTTTCAAATTGGTAACAACCCATGACGTGCTTTGCTCGCAAGGCTTTGTAGGGAATGTGCCGCCGCCTCACCGACATATCGGACGCACGGGTGCGGGCAGGTGGCCTGGTCCACACGTTTACATGTCCTTCAATCTGAATGAGGAGAATAGGTAGAGGAGTATCTTTTTTCATAATCATCGGTAAAAACGATCTCAACAACCCTTTTCCTCCTCTTATTTATACATTCATCAATCCAAAAAAAAAAGAACTCATTCGAATGGAAAACAAAATTAGGATAATTTCTATTGAAGTTCACTTTATTAAGAGTAAAATGGAAATTCTTGCATTGCTTGGACACCGTAAACAACTTTGGTCATCACGGCTAAAAGTCGATGCTCCGGTTCCTGTTTCATAGTAGTAGTAGTAGTATAGTTGAGGGAAGCATGTTGGTTATATATAATAAAAAAATCAAGGCACAAAATATATAGAGAGCAACTTAAATCTCAACACGTTGATGATATAAAACAAGAATAAAGACACAAGCAAACAAACAACTAATTACAACTTGCAAGCACAAGTCAGAACAAAATTGAACTTTGAGAAATCTACTGAACCTAAACATCAACATACGCAATGAAATAACTATGTTGCATTATCTATGAATTGCAATTGCTCGACTCCATAAACTTATAAATTTAATTTAAAACAGATATGTGATCACATTTGATTAGATGTTTAATCAAACGACTTCAGTCATTCATAAAAACCCTTAAATAGATGGCATGAGAACCTCTACCTATATGCACGGCTACTTCTGGTGGACAACTAATGTACGACTTTAAAACAAAGAAATATAAAAGGAGAATTCTGAAGACTTGCAACACATTGTAGACGGCTTGTATCCCCTCTCGACGGTTATTTAAAGCCTGCACTGGTACGTAAAACTCAATTACGTAAGATAAGAGTAACAAAATAAAGTCATAACTAAACATACACAACACCTACCAAAAGTAGACGTAGAGAAAACGCAACCCAGGTACACCACGTAAGCAAAAGAATGACGCTCTCTCCGTTGCTCCCACCCTCTCACCATCCCTCATTCCCTCTCTCCCTCTCTTCGAACAAAACCAAGCCCATACGCTTTTTCCCCTTTCCAACTCCCACGCCTCTCCGACTCCCTCACTCCCTCTCAGCCTGAAGAATTCCTAGCATAACTATCGTTCGATCTCTCCCTAGACGCATAAACTTTATGATCATTTTACTGCCTAGGCGCGTTTCTTTTTGTTTTCCGTAACAGTAGTAGAATAACAAGATAATAACTGTAAGCGATCCAAGCACCCCTAGTGAAACTCCAATAATAAGCTTTGATCTTTACTCAATTGTGTTCCCACAGTTAGCTTAGAATTGCCTTCTAAGCTGTAAAACAGGACAAAAATTTCAGAATAAGTGATTTCTATCAAACAAAAGCTTATATGAGACGGTTTTACCCTATATCTACATAAGGAATGCATAAGCGCTTGCCTTCTAAAATGCACTTCTATCAACCCCTGTAAAAGGTACCCTTAAATTCACGGTATATGTTAAAAGAGCACTCACTTAAGCACTTTTTTTCTTGTTTAGCAAAGTCGAAGCTATCCTGCCACTAAAACAGTTGTTTTGTGTGTATCTGCCAAAGAAAGAAAGAAAAAAAGCAGAAATCACTTAATTTATTGTATGATTGTACCTAGTTTATACGCTTAAACTTGCATCTATTTTAGCAAGACTTACGACTCGCTCAAACTCAGTGAATTACCAAGGTAAGGAGGTAAAGATCCATTCAGCTTGTTGTTCTCTATATGCCTACAATATATGATAAATGATCTATGAGAACAACATTAAGAAGCTAATGACTTGTTATAGTGATGTGCCATGTACCACTATAATTGTAACATACACAATCTTTAGGCTAATGAGGTTACTGATATCGGGGAGGGATGGAGCGGGTGAATTACCATCTAACCACCTGCAAAATGATGATTATGATTATAAAAACCCAAGTTAGGCATTCGACGCTTGGACATATGAAAATAATAAAAAATGCATAAATTTAATAAAAATAGACCTTGACATGATAAGCCTTCCAAACCCGACAAGCAATCTTCCGAATGCTGAGTTGGCAGACACCGCATGTTGCATCGGTTGATGTTGACTAACCTCTACACCATAACATGATATCTACACCCTAAATCAATTAATTTATACATTAAATAATCAAGTTATCAACATGATTAAAGAATATTAGCAAATTTATAATATATCTGAGTCAAGTTTTATAATAGCATGGAAATAAACAACTAAGCAGGCCCAAAGAAGTAGATGAATAAGAGCAACGCCATCAAGTTCAGAAACCACAAAGTTCCGTAAAAAAAATAGTGGTTGTGTGGTGTGACACACCACCAAAATGAGCAGTAGGTAGTAAACATCCGCAATAAGGCAATCCACCATGTGATATTCTAGTATGAGTGGAACTTGCCATATGAAAGGCATTAATGGCCAAACACACGACATGCCTTAAAACCAGAAATAGAATCGCGATACGGAAACTTGAATGGATAAAGGTATAAACTTGAACGGATAAAAAAAAACTTAACGGGGGAAGATCATTATGATTGATCCAACAAAGGCCAATGAAAAGCTAAATCAATAAAGATGATGGCTTCGTCTAACCTTTGTCGTAAGAAGATGGCTAAAAATAAATTGAATCGGAGAAATAACACAATAACAAACGGACAAATCACCCTGAATAATCCATCGACAATAGATAGAGAGTAACCTGATTTCGACATGTGAAGCACCACGATGAAGATGATGATCCGCCCTCCGCAAATTTGGTTCCGATCTGATTTTTAGAGTCAGATTGATGAATGAGTGAGAAAGTGAACCGAAGAGAAGTAGTTAGCTAAAGGGAGGAAGGAAGGGATCGGTTTGAGAGATGGGAAAGGGAAAATGAGTGTTGGAGAGTGAAAGAGGGAAAAAGGAAAGCTAAAGGACTGAAATTTTGAGGATCAACGGTCAAGATAGGTTATTATTGTCAAAACACTATTTATTAGACACTATTCTTTATGGGGTATTTCTTTTGGCTCCTATAATATTTTCCAAACCTCGAGGTAGGGATTCTTTATAGGGTATTTCTTTTGGCTCCTGTTTTCCAAACCTTTTGCATTTAAGGAGATTGAGATATTAGCTAGCTTAGAACCCGTCATAGAAATTATATATAGATCATTTTATTTTAATAAATTGTTAGTCTGAGTATCAAATATCTTACGTGAACAGTTAATAGTAATGAAAAATATTATACACTTGAATATCAACATAAAAAGTAGTTATAATATTAAAGCATTTAATCGTATAGTGTATATAATACGGAGTATTCTCTAATTGTTAAAATAACCATACTATTGATCTTATACCCATTATACAAAACCATAATCATGAAAACATCTTACACTCATATCTCATATCATTAGTTTAGACTACAAACCCATATTAATCCACTCTTCCTAGTTTTCTCCCTTTATTGAATTAATTGTTGTTTACTTGCTTTAATTAGTTTAGACTACAAACCCAATTTTATTATGACAACCTTGGCCCAACTAACTAGACTTAGATTGAACATCTTAGATACCCCCTTTCTATGGGGTTCGACCTCCACTTACTTGTTATGCTAGTTTGTAGAGACATAAATATTGTTTGGTGAGCTAACGACATACCAACCATCCCCAACGTGAACTACCACGGGTCATGCTACAATCACAGTTCTTGTCAATCACAATAGGGCCTACTACAATCACTTGTCTCCTCATACTGTGTCCGCTACACTCACAAACTACTTCCGTGAAAACCTAAACCATTAATATGCACACTCTCCTTGTGGGTGGGAAACCACAAGGTGCGATCCTGGACGGAGTCACTTTCCCAAATGACTCATCTACCTCCATCATCAATATACATCATCAAAATACCATCATCATCAACACCACAATATCCAATCATAACACTAATTCATCATATGCATAACAATTAACATCAGCAACTAAAAACCAATAACAGAGTTGGAAAACTCTACCTTTTCGTAAATTTAATCACAACACGAGCAATCAATGTTGATCCTAAAGATTCTGACACCTACAATCAATAATCACATAATAATTACAAACTACCCTTAATAATCAATCTAGCATACCCAATTATAAATTCTCCAATTTCCCCAATTCTAGGATTAGACACAATAGAAAACTGATTATAGCTAAAGAAGAAGAAGTTCTCAAATTCTAATCCACCAATTGCAATGGATCTCTCACAACGATGATTGAGAGAAGAGAAATATGTTAAGTGAATGACTACAAATGAATAAGGAGTAACTAGAAAATAATTAGGAGGCCCAGGAACTGATTAGTTTATATACAAAGCCCACGATATAGTCAGAAAAAGAAACATCGAACTCGCTGAACCGGTCCACTCGACTGAGTAACCCCGCTCACTCGACCAAGTGGCCAAGTCACTCGATCGAGTGGCCTCAAAGACCATCAAGAAACCCAAGCCTGTAACTTTCTAACACAAAACCACTCCACTCGGTACCAGCCACTTGACTGAGTGCACCCACTCTAACGAGTGGAAATACGAAATATGTGGACAAGGAAATTCATTCACGGGATTCGATTTCGAAAAAGGAGTCGCCATCGAATTTAAGGTAATTCAGAAACCGTAAGAGATTGGATTCATGTGAAGGTACGTGTTGGGACGTTTGTTAATAAAACACCCAACCCCACTTGTTGAAATAATGGCGTCTACTAAGGACTACGATGACTATTCGAATTAGACTACGATCGTATGTAAGTGCAAACATCATTTTGATCCTAGCATGACTATTCCAAACAAGCATTCACAAAATGACTTGGGGGAAATGGAAGCAATTAGGACACTAGCTTTTACAACCCGGACAATTCTTGCCAATTCGATAAGCACACAAGTGAATTAAATACAACTTGATCTAATTACAATTTCTAGACAAATGACCGACGAAACACGCCTACACAAGGCATCTAAAAGACCTTGAAAACTGTGCCATAGGGGGGAGACTCACGGTGTATATAGACATCGCTCTTGAGTCTCTCCTCGTTTTGCTTAATTGCTTAGATTTAATTAATTAAGCATTGACTGTTTAACCAATTAAAACAAAGGTTTTAAAAAGAATCTTGACACAACTTAACTTACAGGACCTTCGACCTTTAATAATTACATTACATCGGCTCAAAATTGATTACGAAAACTAAAATCACAATTACAACGATAAATTACAACAATTGAAATAAACTGCAATAATTAAACGACAATAAAACAACAAATAAACAAACACAATTAGCACGAAGGCCGAGGAGCTCACGGACATACACGGCCCAAGGTGCAATACTCCACTGAACCGAAGACGTTATTTGGGTGGGGTACTCTCTTGAAGAGGTCCATTGATAGGCTTGAATGACTAGTGCTTAAAGGGATTGGAAGTACTACTCATATCAACAAAGTGCACTTTCTTTTCTGGTCATCCATGCAAAAAAAAACTCCACAGTTAAGCGTGCTTGGCTGAGAGTAGTCTTAGGATGGGTCACCTCCTAGGAAGGTTCCCGGGATGCACATGAGTGAGGACAAAATGTGCTAAAAAGGATTTGTGTTGGTATGTGGGCCATGTACACTACCTGGTAAGCTACCGTGGCTAATATTTCCGTTCCTAGGTTTGGGCTAGTGTGTTACACCTTCGATCTTGTCCTTCTCCTTACATCTATTGTGCACTAGTCGTCATTTGGCCACCAAATTGAGCATAAAAGGCTGGAATTCCATCTCATTTGGCTCCTTTCCTACTAATCACATAAAATATGGTAGAAATGCAAATAGGAAGCTTTTAGCCCTAAAACCACATCAATTGTGTCTAGAGTGTTGGAGATTTTTGGTCATTTATGCATTGTTGTGGTTTGTTGGAGTTTGTTGTACAGGTATGAGTGTGAACTTTGAGGGCGAAGTTCGTTTTTAAGGAGGAAAGACTGTAATACTCCATATTTCTGTCCAGTGGTACTCGGTCGAGTATGCCTTACTCGACCAAGTATGGTCGGTCGAGTAGTGTTGTTGGAAGATGTTTGGAGAGTAAAGGTGGGTATTGTTTTGAGTTTCTCAGTCAAGCTGGTGAGGCACTCGACCGAGTAGGTCTCACTCGGTCGAGTGAGTTGTGACACTCGACCGAGTTTCCGGTCGGGAAGTCATTTTTCCGCGGTCTGATTAAGGTGATTAGGGGAGGTTATAAATCATTTTTTCAGTTTTCTAAAACGTCATTAACTCTAATACATTTCTAAATACTATCCCTAATCACTCTGATCATCATCTAAGCAAGGATTTGGCTTTTTGGTCTTCACATTTATCTTTAGTTTACGTCGATTTCATAGTAAGTCTTAATCTCTAGTCTTTATTCATTTTATATTTATCTTAACCTAATTTGGGTCTTAGGGAATTTTGATTGCAATATTATGGGGAATGTTGTAGTAATTATAGTCACGTTGTTTATTTAGGTGACGACTTCGTAGAGGAGCATTTCTAGCAGATTTGTGTGATTCCCGAAATTGTTATCAAGGTAGGGTTTCCCTACTTAGTGTATTATATGGTTGTTTATGAGATGAATGTGTAGTTGTGTTTATTGTGATATTGAATATTGTTAGGATGATAACAGTTATTGAGGTTGTTTGTGAAGCCATTGTCGGGAGATGGACTTCACCCCCATGTATCGCTCCTTGTGCTCCCACCACAAGGGAGATGTGCACATTAAAAATCTGGGTTCGCTCTTTACGATGAGGGGGAATTTTAGTGGCAGGACTACGGTCTGCCATCGGTGGATTACTTGTTGCGATAAGTAGTTCGACGGGGCTACTTGTTGCAGTTAGTAGTCGTGTCCGAGATAAGCATCGAACATTGTTACTTGGAGTATGGAGGTGGTCGATATGGGATTCTTTATGTTGTGAATTTTATATGCTGACCATGTGTGGTGTTGTCTGTTATTTCTTTCTTTGTTTGTGTCTGCTAGGATCCATTTCATATTGCCGGTAAATGGTGAGTAGTGAGTTAGTAGGTGTGCATGATTGAGCTTTAGCCACGGGCATAGATGGGGGCACTTGGAAATTTATTTGTCTAGCTTCCGCTGAGTCATTAGACATTTGATATTATTTTAAAGACGAGTTATATTTCTTTTGGGATTTAATTATTTGTAATCTATTAACTTTACTTTTCTTTAATAAATGTTTCTTTATGGTTCTTTTGATATGTACTACCTCGGGCAACGGAGATAGTAGCATCCGTGTTGACTAGGGAAGGTCTTGCTAAAGGCTCCCTGGTAAGCGGGGGGTGTTACAGTGTCCATTCTCATGGCAAAGAACAAGACTTGTGTTTCTTTAAATATACCTATCTTAGACAAAGTAGAATGACAAGTGAAATTAGTAGGAAGTACCTTCTTCTGTTTCAAGACGGAAGAAGTGTTCCTATGAGCATCAGAGATAAAAGTCACATTGGGAAAGCTATCAAGTTGATCGATTAGTGGTATACTAACCGCAATCCCGTTCTCGGTTACTTCTGCTAGTAAATTTCCCTTTGAAGTGTTTTCTTTTTGCCTTTTTGCCTTTCTGCTCTAGGTGGTGCCTTCGGCGCACTAGCTTTCCCATTTGTTCTTGCCATGGTCGCTTCTTAAAGTTTACCCTTGAATTTTACTCAGATATTTGATACAATTGGACTAATTAGCCTTAGAAGAGTATCACAATCCCAATTTCATGAACCAATTGGTCAATAATCCAATCGATAAACAAAAAGTCCCAAATTGAAGTGAAGAACCCTAGTAAAATGTGTTGCTTGTTTTGGCTGATTTTGAAGTTTAAAAGGTTAACTAATTGTAGACAAGTGTAAAATCTTTGTCAAATATGAGTTACTAGAACAATGGGTGATGATTTGATGTTGATAATTTATAGTATAAGGAGTAAAAAGGGGTTTTGTTTTGATGAAGAAGAGGTCGGAATGAAAAAACGAGAGCCAAACTTTGTCTTATAGCAAAACTCAGACGATTTAGTGCATCTGGATCGAGTAGCATCAACTTGGACGAGTTGTTGGGTAACTCGTACGAGTTCAGGGTCAGCGCTGGAGATTTGGAAAAAGCGCATGAACTCGGTTGAGTTCGGTCTGTCTTGGACGGGTTTATACAAATCGTCCGAGTTTCCCTATGTCTCGGACTAGTTTCAATGCAGAACCAAGGAGATGGCTAGAAGGCTCCAAACTTATCTGAGTTGCTCCCTGTCTCGAACAAGTTGGTCTGTCTTGCTCGAGTTTTCTCCCTTCTACTTTGAGTTGGCTCCTTTGCGTCTTTTCACCAATTTTCTTTTCTTTTCTTGTGGGAGAAGGGTCGGTAATGACTTTCGAGCCACTTTTATCCCTACACTTGGTTTTTTTGTCTGCGCAACAACAAAGCATATTAAAAATCCCTCCCTCACGTACTATCATGCAAAAATAATAAATTGAATGCACAAAATACAATACGTGACAATTGACACGTAAGTTAAGGAGTTAGAATATGTACAATTGGTGGTTTAGAGAGGAGTCCATCAAACTCCTCTCTATTGGATTATGAGAAAGAGCTAGGACGTTCTTGATGTTGCTCAACGTCCACAGGAAAAAGTCAAATGTCCTTTCACTTTTGATGTACAAATCCCATAAAGACTTGGACAAATCCTCATCTTTTCTTGCTTAACGTCCCATGTTGAAGTAATGAATTGATACGGACTTTGCAATTGTTGACGAAGGCTACTTGGCAAAGCGCTACCAACGTAGGGATTGTATAGTCCTCCGAACTCATCATGCCAAAGCCCATTAAGTTCTCCTAGATCTCCTCCCTTAGAGTGCATATCATTATTGAATACAACCATTGAACTTGAACTAGCAACGTTCATTTCTTCATTGACATCGAAGGACGCCAAGAAAGCTCTCATAATTCATAGTACAACAATTTGCAAAGTTCTCCAAAGGACTACATTCGTCTAAGTCATCTTCTTGTTCTTTCTTTTCTTGGCTAGAGGCATTATCAACAAGAAAGCATGGCTCACCAAGGTTTGGTGCCTTTAAGGTTTTGACCAAATTGAATGTCACTTTATCATCTCCTACCTCCAAAGTCAATATTCTGTTCTTCACATCAATTACCGCTCTGGAGTTGTGCTCCAAAGTCGACACTTAATTGACTGATCGCATCAACATCATGCTTCCCTTCTTTTTAAGTCTTGAGAGGTCGTCTATATTGAGAATTGTGAGTTGCCGTTTCTTCAATCTTTGTCCAAGTTTGGTTATTATCGACTTCGGTAAACATTCCATTAGAACTCATGTTGAGAACGTTCCTTGAATCTTCATAAAGTCCATTCCAAAAGTGTTGCACCAGGAACCACTCACTAGGGCTATGGTGAGGACATGATAGACAAATAGACTTGAATCTTTCCCATGCCTCATAGAGTGTTTCCTCAACTCTTTGCTTGAAACCTATGATGCCGCAATATAGAACTTTTGATAAAATGCCAAGGCTAGCTTCTTCCAAGAATCAATTCCAAGTTGGTTTTTGTTTAGATTCTTCAACCATTGCTTTGCTACTCCAATTAGCGAAAATAGAAATAGAACCCATCTGATTTCGTCTTGGGTGACTCCCATTTGATTTATGACATCACAATAGTCACAAAAAGTTTCCATGTGAAGGTGAGAGACTTTGCTTGGCATCCCCACAAATTGATTTTGCTCCACAAGTTGGATAAAAGCAGTCTTAACAATGAAATTTCCGGTCAAATGAGCGAGTGTTGGTGAACTGTTAGGAAGAGTATCCTCCGTGGGTATTGAGCGGGAAGAGAATTTAGGCATTTTGATGAATTTGTTTTGTGGAACACTTGGGATTGTATTTTTTTTTGGTTAACCCTACGCTCTCTTGCAAAGGAATAAGTGAACTCCGTTTCCTCCAAACCAATGTCTAGTACACTAGCTTCCACAAGAGTACTTTGTTCCTCCGTAGTGGAAGTAGATGAAGACCCTTTGTCAATGGTTGTAAATGCTCTTCGGATCCCTCTCAAGGTCCTTTCAATCTCCTGATCGTTTGGAAGTTGTTGACCACAGATCAACCTCCTAGGCATACACAACAAAAGCTTTGAAAACAACTAGAAATTCCTTAAGGAATGGAGTTCCCTTAGACAAGGAAAGGCACAAATAAAGCAAACAAGTACACACGAAAGAAAATCACACCATCCCCGGCAACTGCACCATTTTGGTGCGATGTCGTTGTCCCACGCACAAACAAATTTTCAATTCCAACTTAGTATAATGAATAACTCGGAGTCGAACCACAGAGACGGTTATTTCTCACAAAGCGATTGAAAGCTAGAACTGTATTTTAAGTCACAAATGATTGGGTTTTAAGGTGTTATACTAAAACTACTCAATAAAAACAAATAACAAGTAAATAACTATCAAACGATAACATAAGGGTAGAAATCAGTAAGAGAAACAAACTAGGGTGCTTGGGTTCATGTGGATCTGTTAAGGAAATCATAAGTATCGAGTCTCAAACAAGTAGTTGGGTTTTTGTCGGAAAACGGACCAGGTCTCTCGATCTAATGGTACAACCTAGGCTAAGTTGGGATAGCTCTCGCGAATGCCCGTTCAACCCACCAACTTAGTGCAAGTTCTACATAATCCAAGTCTCTCGATCAAATGGGTGTGTACAAACAAGTAGCAAAACATGTAAACAATCATCTACACATTTCATCAAACATGTGGAGTGCACTAGTTCAAATAAGAACCAAACACAAGTATTAAACCCAAATATCAAGGTACAGACCCTTAATAAAAGCCACAATCCCCCATTAACACTAGTTAAGATACAACTCACTACTCGTCATCATGTTCAAAACAACAACATTAACAATCAAATAATCTAGGCTAAGCATGATGATTAAGGCAAGTAGTTATCATAGGATTAAAAAGAGTTTAGGAATTATAACAACTAATTAAGTAAGGATATGTAAATAAATGGAGAACAATAGAAGAAATCTTTGAATAAATGAAGATCTTGTCAGCAAATCTTCCATAAACCCAAATGAATCTTCAATTACAAATTAGATTTAAGAGTAATTACAAATTATTAAGATAATATTGAATGACTAATGATTTAATTGAGATCTAATTAAGTAGGAGGCTAATGATAGATTATCTCTCCTTAATTCTATTACAAATGGGTATTTATACTAATAAATTAGGTTAAGCTTGGTTAAGAAGGAGATTATAAAGAGGGTGGAAGTGTTAGACCGAACTCGAGCATGGTGGTGATCAACTCGGACGAGTTGATGAAACTCAGACGAGTTGCTGAAGAACTCGAGCGAGTTCGTGGTGTGTCGAGG
Source organism: Silene coronaria (assembly GCA_028566215.1). NCBI lineage: Eukaryota > Viridiplantae > Streptophyta > Magnoliopsida > Caryophyllales > Caryophyllaceae > Silene > Silene coronaria. The sequence goes on along the minus strand of JAOWBH010158057.1, from coordinate 39 downwards.
CCAGAACTCGGACGAGTTGGCTTTAACTCGGACGAGTTC
>JAOWBH010158046.1:0-11533 GCA_028566215.1 Silene coronaria | reverse complement strand
TAATGAAGAACACCAGGGAACCGTTTAGATAGTCTATTAGGAGGGAAGAACTTTTGAGCTGCCCCCACGTAATGATGCAAAAAAATGTCTGAATGTTCAATACTCTTCCTCAAAGGTTAATGATCACTTTGAACATTATAATTTCAGATTTATAATCACCATTCTTTTTTAAGACGAGTTCCTATATCAGTAATCAATATCATCATTTTCATAGAGAGCCTGACACATGGGTAAGTACCAGAATCTGACATCCATACCGGAGTCCGAGTAAGAAAGACTATAAATTAAGAGTATTTAGTGGTTCACACCAATTATTAAGAATTCCTAGTGCTAAAGTAGAATTAGGGGCATACCTTTCTCAACCAACTTTCCTTGGTGAATGACTGCAATGACATCAGCATCTCTGACTGTACTCAAGCGATGAGCAACTACGACAGTGGTACGATCAACCATTATTCTGTCTAATGCTTCCTGCACAATCTTCTCAGATTCTGCATCAAGAGCACTCGTAGCTTCATCTAATAGAAGTATCCTTGGATTTTTCAAAATCGCCCTTGCTATGGCCACTCTTTGCTTCTGCCCACCAGACAGCAGAGTTCCTTGCTCACCAACTAAGGTATCTAGTCCCTTTCAAATTTTTCAGAGATTATAGTAAGATCAAGTTCAATATTTATATGTCCACAATCGACTGGTAATAAAATGATGTCAACCCCAATTGATATTATAATAGTTGTTTTGATAACTCAAACACGACAATAAATACGCTGTATATGTACATGTAAATATGTAAATCGTCAAAGTTGACATTAGTTCATCACAAAAGTCGAATCGTTACGATAAATTACGGATGAAGGTAGTAGAGCAGTATAAAATGACACCTGTGGCAATTTATCAATGAACTTAGATGCATTTGCCAGCTCAGCAGCAAGTCTAATCTCTTCAGTTGTAGCACCATCCCTGCCATATGCAATGTTATTTCTGATAGATGAACCAAACAATACAGGTTCCTGACTCACAAGCCCGATCTTTTCCCGAATCCATTTTAGCTGAAATTCTTTAATGTTGATTCCATCAATTCTAACCTCTCCAGAAAGAGGGTCGTAAAATCTCTCGATAAGGCTAATGACAGTTGATTTTCCACTTCCGCTTTGTCCAACTAAAGCTGTGGTTGTACCCCTTGCCATAGAAAGAGATAATCCATTGAATATTTGCTCATTGGGCCTCACTGGATAACTAAAGTAAACATCTACCAACTCAATATCTCCATGGATATCATCTAGTACTTTACCCTTAGGGTCACAGGGGTTAATGTCTGGTTTCCTTTTGATGGTCTCGAACATCTTGTATGCTGCTGCCTGCCCTGCTGCGAATGCGCTTATGCTAGGAGATGCCTCCCCTAATGACCTACTCAAGAATCATGTTAATGAGCTCTCATAAGTACAAATCAATGTAAGGCTCTGTTTGGTACGAGAAAACTACAAAATGATTTGGGATCAACTGACATGAATTATCAAATGAATCTGTCAACGACAGTTAAAATGTAAAGGAAAAAAGAAAAACACAGTAAATGTACAAATTAAGGTAACGTCATAAAAATTGGTCTGCGGGACAAAATAAGTCATTAAGCATAAACTCATAAAGTAAATTTTAGAGGAGACTGTTTTTTTTTTTTAACAGAAAAAGAGTTGTAGCTTGCATCAGTTTCTCTTTGTTTGGTAATGTAGAAAAAAAAAAATGAAGATATAGGGTGGGAAAGGGAAAAAAAAATGGCATTCCTCATTTCATAAAGGAAATATCTAGAGAGGAAAATGTTTTTTCATGTATATTTTCCTCAATTTCTACCTTGGAAAAACAGCGTTTCACAAACAAGATTTCCCCCAAAACCAAGCAGGCCAGAAGTGAAGAGCAAAGGCTATTAAATTCAGAGAGTTGAATCACTACACTCACATGGAACCAGTTAAAACAGCAACAATGACAGTAATGACAGTACCCCCAGTGTAGTGTCCTTGAATAATCATCCGTGCACCAAACCATATGGCTAAAGGATAACTGCAAAATATGACAAACAGAACAGCACCCAGTCCCGACCCTGCCGCTAGTCCCTGGTGGACCCCTGATTTATAGGCCATCACAATAGCTTCATTGTACTGAGCAATTGCGTGTTCTTCTCCGGTAAAGGATGCTACCTGAAGCACAAATAGTGCTGTTTGATTACGGGCAACAAACGCAAACATGGCTTGACTAAGGGGAAAAAAACAACAGCTTGGGAAACAAACTCACTGTTCTGATGGAAGTTATAGTCTGATCTACAATGGATGCTGCTTTTTCATAGGCATTTTGGCCTTTTGCTGCCATCCTTGACAAAATGATGCTCATAAGCGCACCGGCAAAAGCCAAAACAGGCATGGAGGATAGCATCACAAGAGTAAGAAACCATCCTTTGATCAATCCAATGACAAACCCTCCTATAAATGTAGATGTTAGCTGTATGAACTTCCCAACCTGTTGAAGTAGAAAAACTATAAATAAACTTGGTACAAACTTCAAAAGATAGATAGATTTTTTTTTTTTTTTTTCAGTCTCTAGTTTACTCCGGATACGAGCCAGTAGGTTTGTTCACATAACAGATAAGGGGGGCAAATCCCTTCCTCACAAGTGTTAAGTTTTAACTAGACCTCGCACGATTGAGACATCTTTCACCTTATTTGAGTATTAATAAGTTTGATACATTTTAAAATTCAGGTACACCTGAACTGATTAAGGTCATTTCTGGTTGGGGGTCATTTTCAAATCTTCGAGCTAATTCAGTTCTCAGGTTATAGTAGAATACATCATTCTCAGGTCTTCAATTGAGTTTGGGTTTGGAGCATTTCATACTGGTTTATTAGGTAAGCTTTGATTATCTTTTGCACGGTCTAGTTTTAACTATGCTACATAACCAGGGCTCAAACTCGAGACTTGGAATTAAACCAGCGAATCTCATACAATTTCCCCAAGTGCTCGTGGATAATCCACAGATACTGAACTGTATAAGCAGCATAAAATCCACTCAAACTTAAGAATTTGGTTACCTTTTCCCCCAGGGCATCTTGAATAAGGACTGTGTCACCTGATACTCTCCCAATTACTTCTCCTGAATTTGTTTCTTTGTCGAAGAAAGCAATGTCCTGCCTGAGTATACTTTTTAGATACAAATTCCTCACTCTTGCAGCCTGCCTTTCTCCGGTTATCATCCAGCAAGACACCTCTGCAACAAATGCCATTCTTTACATTACAGACTACTCTCCACAATTGTAAGACAGTTTCTGATAACAGAATTTCTTTGAGTTCAATATGCTTACGAGTAAATGCAGCGACTGCTATGCTTAAGGCCAGGTACACAAATCTTAGAGCTACCTGTACAAGTTCAAATTGAGACATTCAAATAACATTTCAGCAAATCATAAGCACATCTACAACAAGTTGTTATCAAACCACAATGTTCGGAGTGACAAACAAAATCAGTACCCTCCCATTTCCATAAGCTCGAATAGTCACGTCCTAAACTTCTATCATCAATAAAAGGAATAACTCAGTAAGTTTATAAACTTATGAGCATGAACCACCCACCTGATTTTGAACCATTTTGCTTACACAATCATCCTAACAGAATAACAGAGATAACCATTTACTTCATCTGATTCAGAAAGAATTGCAATTTCATCTATGACATAATAAGCAAGGAAAACAATAAAAATGTTGGAAGTGGGCCACTTCATGGCATTTTTTGTAACTAAAACAGTAGCCCAGTAAGCAAAATGGCAACCCCTAGTCCGTACCCGTCAGAGTGAGCAAGTGTTTGCATCTGCAATTACCTTGGAAATGATTTGAATTATGTGATGGGTATCTTGATTTTGCCCAAAAGCATCAACAAGTTGACCCAAAAGAACGGACATCACGGGCATAGCCAATCCATTACCAACAGCACCAACAGAACCAATAATCATCAACGCAATGTCAGTAGAATCTGCAAAAGAGAAGAGCTTGTAGAAGGGAACTTTGTTCCCAGAAACGTCCTCTTCCTTGTTGGGACTCTCTTTATGATTCGGATCAGTCGTATGTGAACTGGAACTTGCTTCTTCTTCTATTGTATTCATCTTGCTCATCTTACCAACCCAACTCCAAGGCTTAAAAGACTACTTCTTTGCCTGCAATGTTCAACATATATAATTGGAAAAATGTACTTCTATGGCAGATAAACCCACTTGAAAAAATATCGATTATTTCCTGAATCACAAGGCACATCACTAAAACTAAACTTTACAAGATAGCAGCAGTTCAAGTTGAAGCATTGACAGAGCCCCAAGATTTGCATATACCTGGTGTGCAAATTTCAGTCACCAACAAATTTTAAGTAATACTGTCTTATGATTTGAACTTGCAAGGTTTTGAAGAAATTTTTACCCTTGAAACCTTAAAATTCACCCTCAAACATGTAATCATAAAACGGTTTCACGGTAGGACCGTCTTGCCAAAAATTTCCTTTGTGCCTTCTACAACAATCATTTCAGCTTTCCTCTATTAAACAAACTTAGTAAAACACACAGATATATGCTAGTCAACTTCTTGGTGCTTGAATACAAAATTTGGGGCAAAAAAGGGGCCAAACAAACAGACAGAATCATGGATAAAATTAAAGTAAAAAGCAGCAAAATAAAGAAAAACACCCATCAAAAAGTACTGTTTTTCTTATTTATAATTAAAATAAACATCCACTTTTCAGAATTCCAGATAGGTTACAAATCTTGTCTTTTTTTGCCTCTTATTTGGTGTTTACATGTGGATAAAGAAGAGACACTCACCTAAATTGCAGTAGATTTGTTGCATCAATCTTGTTGATTAACTTCTGATTACACTACAGTTGAAGCTCCATTCCTGCTCTACAAATTTATCAAGCTGTACTACATACCTCTAACAGTAAGCAGTAACAGTTTTCACTGGTATGCTGCACATATTATATACTCAACATTCAAAACAGTCTACACATATAAAGGTCAAAGTAACTAAAATTAAAAATCAAATGCTAATTGAGTTTGATCAAGGACCAAACTCTGACATCTCATTGAAGAACTGATGACAATGACCAGGGATGAACGAGAGGGGTCAGGACTCCGGAGGGTCCGTCTTAATCATTTGTTTAACTCTAATTAAAATACCCTTTACAAAGAATGGAAAGGCAACAAACAATTGAGACGGGGAGTATAACTTGTACTATCGCTTACGCTAAGTCTTAAAGTTTTCTTTTCCAACTAATATGACATGGCATAATTTGCCAAAAAATTAAGTGTAACATTTAGTCATCTCACATTAGATTAGCATGAGTGAGTAATACTCTGTAGCATTTACTATACTAAGAACTAACAACAAAAGAATACAAAATGTAAAATAACTCCCTTATATAACTTTGTTTATTAGATTTAAGAGAGGTTTGGAATTGGTTACAGGTTCTGAAAATATTGTAGCGATGTAAAGATTAAGTTATATAGAAGTGTATATCATCAAATTGTAAAAAATAAATATAGTTCCGGTGAAGATGCATTGATTTGTTGAAAAATAAGTTTTATAAGAGAGTTATTTGGATAAAAAATTATAAAAGAAAGTTATTTCAAAAGAGTCGATTATATAAGGGAGTTGTTTAGTCACACTAGAGTTCTTGCTGGAGGCTAAAGCTGATGCACCCATATGCTAAGGTCAAAAATAATTTGGCCCTACGACAGGAATTTTTAGTACAGGTCAAGGGGCGGCTTCCAACTTGTCAAATAAACTAATTAATGGCATATGATTTATACTGGATTCCTAGATCTTAGAATAAAAAACAATTATCCTCATTGTGTCTTATAGGTTGAATTTGAGAAAAGTCCAAGAAAATCAGGATTTCCTGGAAACAACCAACGTTGTAATAAAAAGCAGAAATTATTGACATCCAGTTCGTTATAAGTGTCTCTTTCAGTTTCGTGAGGTTGATGAATAATCCTAAAAAGTGTACACACATACTATATAAAAGATGTCGATATTGACGGAATACAATGTTGCAAAATTTAAAAGAAGCGACACGTCAAAATAAACCAAAATGATAAAATTAAATGAGCAATACAAAAATTTACGAACATTAGGTTGGTTGCATTTAAAATAAAGAACAAAAGAAAAAGAATGTGAGGGCGAAGTGTAAATTAGCCAAATCAAAATGATAAAATTAAACAAGTACGCCTTCAAAATAAAAAATCACAGTGGTTGCACAATAAGAAATTTGAAGAAGATTTCACTAGGAAAACAATGGAAATAAAACAGACGGGTGAGTGCGAATTAGCCCGATCAAAATCAACCAAAATGAAAATTAAATGAGTCCCATTGAAATGCTAGGAGGACGCACTCATGTGAAGGGCAACCAAAGAAGCATACAGTCCATCTTTGATGTGAATAAGCTTATCATGCTTCCCTTTCTCGGCTATGACCCCATTTTTCACCACCGCGATCCTGTCAGCATTCTTAATTGTAGATAACCTATGAGCAACAATAAGTGTAGTGCGGTTCACCATGACTCTATCTAGTGCATCCTGAACAACTTTCTCAGACTCGGCATCAAGTGCACTTGTAGCTTCATCCAACATCAGTATTCGCGGGTTCTTTACTATGGCTCGGGCTATTGCAACTCGTTGTTTTTGCCCTCCTGACAATTGTACTCCCCGTTCCCCAACAATTGTATCGTAACCCTACAACCATTTGCACCTGGTTAAATTAATTGAAATTGTGGAAAAAAAAAAAAGGCAAATGACTAGTTTAGTAGCAATGCGATTACCTGCTGCAAGCTGGAGATGAAATTGTGAGCATTTGCCAGTTCAGCAGAAGCGATGATTTCAGCCTCTGTGGCATTCCCTCCCTTTCCGTAAGAAATGTTGGCACGAATCGTGTCATTAAATAAAATAGGTTCCTGACTTACAAGCCCAATTTGTTGTCTCAACCATTTCAACTGCAACTTCTGAATTTCAAAGCCATCTAAAGTGATGCATCCAGAATTGGGATCATAAAATCTTTGCAACAACGATACTACTGTTGATTTACCACTCCCACTTTCTCCAACAAGAGCTACAGTCTGGCATTCCATTACAAGACACAAAATCAGTGAGCAACAAAATTGCACTTATGGCTATTGATGGTATTCTATTACAAGACACAAAATAGAACAGAAAATAGGAACTGTCATTATGGGTTTGCAAAATTACCTTCCCGCAAGGAATATTCAAACATAGGTCCCTGAATATCTGAACATCTGGCCTAGTAGGATATGTGAAGCTCACATGCTGAAACTGTATTTCGCCCTTTACTTGTTCCAAAGTCATTCCTGATTCATCACTTGGGTCAATCTTAGATTTGCGATCCAGAATTGCGAATACAGAAGCTGCAGCACTCTTGGCTTTGCTAGTGTCCGGAGCCAAGGAGCTTGATTGTGATACTCCTACAGCTGCCATGGCTAGTGCAAAGAAAACCTGCAAGCATTGATGTCCTCAGCATGTATCAAATCATAGCTACTATTTCTTAACAAAATTTTACTGCAAAAACAATGATCATAGAAGCTTACTCGGAACACATCAGAAAAAGTTGTTTCCCCATGGCCAACAAGCAGTGCTCCTGCATAAAAACTGAGGGCATAGACGTTGAAAAGTAAAGCAAAAGACAACCCATAGCCGATCCCACTTATCAGTCCTCGCTTGATACCAGCTTTCACAGGAGCTTCACATTTCTTTTCATAAAGCTGCATTACCTTCTCCTCAGCACAGAAAGATGCAATAGTTCTTATGCTTCCTACCGCATCATTAGCAACATGGCTGGCCTCCTCGTATTTTTTCTGCAATCACAGAAAAATAAGAGAAATTAGCAAATATTTTATTGTTCAACAGCTAATTTCTAATTGTTCAGCATCAACTCTACAACATCAGAGCCTTAATCCCAAAATGATTTGGGGTCGGCTGACATGAATCATCCTTTAGAACCATCCATGGTGATAGCACAACTCAAAATGCGACAATATAGAAAAAGAAAAGTGGAAAACAAATGGGGAGTGAAACATAATACAAAAGACAAGGTAAACTTATAGGTTTAACATGGAAATAGAATTAAAGCGGCAAAATTAATTTGTAAAACAGAAAGGTAAAAGTCATTTCAAAAATAATTCAATTTATTAATTTTAAAAAATAATCACCATAACAATAATATTTCACCTAAAAATATTTCATTGTATATAACTACCGTACCAAAATAGATAAAAGCCCTACAAGGTCAATAAGTTGGACTAAAGTAAGCAACCAATCTAGTGTAAATGTGTAATTCAGAAGACATCAAAGTATAGCGCGGCAAAGAAAGCATGTATAGCAATGAGGTAGAGAACACTCCAGAGTTTAAGCCTTCAAGGTTTCCCCTAGGATGGAAGCAAGAGATTCCAAGTTCGGTTAGTTACTTACAAGGGGGATGCCCCTTCATTTGGCCGCTGTTCGGGAGGTGCAGAGTTTGCAGTAGCTCCCCTATCTGCTAGAGTAGCATTTGGCTTCAACACTGCAAAAGAGCTCAAAAATAACCCGCATGTTAGAGATCCACTACAAACAATTGAAATTAGAGGGCGGGTTTGAGAGACGACTTTCCCCAAACATTAACAATTCACTTCACCAAAACCCCTCTACAATGAAAGTTGATAAGCGAGAGCATTCAACTGATCTTTGAAACTAAACAACTCCTTAAATGTTTCAAGTCTCATTTTCATCTTGGAAGTTCTTTTCCCCACACATTAACCACGCCAACAGCCTTATATCTACATAGCAAAATATGTTTATTTTAGAATAAATCAACTAAGCTTACGGTAGCACCAAATAAGCTAGCATCAAAAGACCAGGTACAGCAGCATGCATTTACAGCATACAGGAATGGAAGCCCACGCCATGACACAACTGCGCCAGACAATTAGTAACAAACCAAGAAACTAGGTATACTTTCTTACTCAAGGGGTCTTGGGCAGAGAGACCTTACACAACACACTCTTGGCTGTACCTAATCTCTTAACTAGAAGAACTTAACTAAGATTTCCATTTATATAGGGTATCCACTTCAATAAACTTTACAACAATATATGTATACATGCATACATCGAGTAAATTCTCTTTATGCATAAGTACATTAAATTCTACCTAACTTACAGATACCACTTAGATACATTATCAGTGTATGATATTTACGAATGTATTCAATAGAACACAATTCACCTTTATAAGGAGTATTTATTATATTGGTTTTTTCTATGTGAATGGCCTCCTACTCTTATGAATTCTACGTGATACCCCTTGATTTTTTGAAACATTATTGGTACTCCGACACTTTTTCAGTAATGCTCAAACATGACTTTCCGTCACTTTGTTCCTTTAGGTTATCCTAATTAGGTAGGAAACCTTACTCCTTCGTTAGCGACACAAAAAAGACTGTTTCCGAATAACCTACGATGAAAATTGCGTGGAGAACTGCATTGAATGACTGGTTGACTGCTTATTCAGAGTAAAAAGAAGCGCTGCCAATTTGGTGAGCCATTTTGCTATATTCTATCATAATCCAAAGTTCCAAACCAAAGAATCTGAGTATTTGGTTCCTTTGGAAATGGACTCACAAGGTCACTTGTTAATTGTTATTAGCAGACTTAGGGTGTACCCTAATGGTTCCGAATAACGAGGGGTACTACGATTTGAAAAGATAGGAGGGTATCATGAAGAAAAACATTTAGTATTATTCAAGGAAATCTAGAACTCTGAGCTTTAAAATCATCTCAAAAAGACACATAAAAATAGGGTGAGAAACTACTTATGAGGATAAAAGTTAACATACCATGTATATGACACGGATTCTGAGCTTTTGAGCAGCAACTTTTGCAACATTGGAAAGGACATCTAAACCATCAAAGAGATTAATTAAAACCAAATAAAAACATAAATTTAGAAGATGCAGGTTATTTAGAACCATATGTATATATTGCCAGCATAGTAAAGATGTGAAAGGAACCCAAGATGACAAACATACTAAGAAAAAATTCCATTCTCATTGACAAGACAACAATGAGAAGCTAGTGTGCATTAGTATGACAAAGTAGACAAACATATTGATCCTCACACCTCACTGCAATGCTAATTATTTGAACCCAAACCCTTTTAATAGTTTCTCCAAAACAGTTTACTTCTCTTCCACTATCTTAATTCTTAACAAATAACTGCAGAACCTGAGTGGAAAGAGAAGGTAGCAGTAGCTAAAATTGAATACACAGAGTAAAACCCAGGGCGACTATAGACAACCGCAGTATAGGGAAAGGTAAATTATCCACAAGAGATACAAACCAAAGAAGTCGGCCTCAACGTTTTCAATCTTGAATGACCTAAGACTTGACTTTATTAAGCCACACAGATACCCAATTCGCTCAATTCACTGGGAACAACAAGCTACTCCTTGCATATAGCACGTACATTATACTGTCTGTTTAAAAATCTACATATAGTACGCTTTTCTAACCTACTCTCGTATATCACATATGCCTATTGCGTATTTGTATCGCGCGTACTGCAAATTATACCCATACCCTGGATTCCTCATGCTACAAAACTTCAAAATAAACTAGGTTTCGGCGAATTCCAAAGCCGAGGGGATTCACCATGCTAAAAAGATTCAAAATAAACTAGGTTCCGGCGAATTCCAAAGCCGAGGGGATTCATCATGCTAAAAAGCTTCAAAATAAACTAGGTTTCCGTAAAATTGAAAGCCGAGGTTAGGCTATCTTTCAGCTCATAGGCGAATTCCAAAGCCGAGATTAATCTAGGTTACACTTCAATTAAAACAAAAGATAAATTACAGAGGTTACCTAGAGCGAGCAACATTGCCACAAGTGATACACTTAGGTTTATTGAGTCCGCGTTGATTCTTCGACGGATCGGAACGTTGCATCAATACCGACGGGACTGCAGCGGTCTTACCTCCGGAATCTGCGGTGGTTTCGGAGCCATTGTTGCTTAACGCCGGCGATGAGGCGGCGGCCGCCATAGTTGTCGTTGGAACGAGAAATTAATTCAACAAGAAAGGGAGAAGGCTAAGAAAGTCGAAGGTGATGTAATTAGGGTGAAATTATGGTTAGGAATTGAACGAGGAAATATTCAATTGTAAGTGACGAAGCGGTTGAGAATAGCGGACCAGACCTGGAGCTTCAGCATGGTGCTTTAATGGCGGAAGATACAGAAGCGTCAAGTCACTCAATTGAAGCTGAAATTTTCGACCAAATTTGGTTAAAGAATAGACGAGAGCGATGAAGCCGATTTTTGGTCGTCAGTCAGGCCCATCTATATATTTATATATCAATCAATCAATCATCAATCATCAATCATCAATCATCAATCACCGATTACTATTATATAATTTCAGAAACCAAAGGACTTCAATGTAATTAAAGAAATCTATACAAATTAATTATACTATATAGTTT
>JAOWBH010158035.1:0-11534 GCA_028566215.1 Silene coronaria | reverse complement strand
TTTTTACTGAAGAGAGTAATTTTGTTAGAAAGATGTTAGATAGATATGATGAAGGTAAAAAAATGAAGGGCTTTATGGAAAGTTTATGTGTTAATTAGTAATGTGTCTACGATAATTAGTAATGTGTCGACGATAATTAACACGCCCCCTCTAAATTAACGAAGCCCATGAACAATTGGAGTGCATCCATTCCTGAGTGGAGCCAAAATGTCCCAAGCAACGATGGGTCACTCATATTAGCCCAATACAATGCGCAAAAGTAGACCAACTTAACAGTAACCTTATTCTTCCTTTTTAAATGGAAAGACCTTCTTGTGTCTCTCTACTTATACTTATAAACAAACATTTTAGCACCTATGAATGATAGGGATGCTTACTGTGTCTGGATGGCTATGAAGCCCATGATCCTCTGTCAATCCACTAATGAAGAAAATCACTCAATTGTGGCTTGCTTTTTCAACCAGACAAATTCTCATTTGTAACGGGCGTATTCATTACAAGATTACGACGAGTCAAGTACTACCCATGTGGATAGATAAGACAAAACAGATTATTACTCCATATAAAAGAAAAATCAATCAAACATCCATACGTAATCATATGAATATTTTTGCGTGAGACTCAATAGGCCTTATTAGAGCATCAGTTGACCCTAATTGGTATTAAAGCCCCCTATTAGTCTAATTATCGGTCCGACTTATATATCGCACCTTTTATGTGTGACATAACAGACTCACTTAATACTACCAAACACAAACCATTTAAGTGTCAAACCAATATTGACCTCTAGCAAGGCATATAAACTCAAATGGGTTAATTCGTATAAGATAGTAGACATAACTCTTTCACTAAGTTAAATAGAGTGAAGCTGAAATCAACATCTTGAAGCCTTGGTGCAAATTGTAGGATATGGACGGTCGGATACTCGGATATATCCAAATGTTCCTCTATATTAAAACACAAAGAGTCTGTTTATAAATAACTAAATAAAATACATTAAAAATTTATTTACGTTCATCTAGGCTACAACAACAAACATATGATAATAAATATGGAGTACAACTTAAAAATATAAAAATTAGGAAAATCAAATGTTAAAAAATTTAAAATAAAAATGTAAAAAGATATACAAGCTACTCGTACAAGAAAAATATAAAGAGATTATCCAAACAACAAGTCCCTTAAGACGGCACTATCCATCCTTAGTCCTAACCTTAAGACGGATCAAATACATACCATTTATATATATTAATATAAAAATACATAGGGAAAATGGTTCGATATTTGGACCGTCTTAAGTTTAAGACTGATTGTGCCGTTTGCTACTCTGCTGGAAAAACAAGCATTTTTACAGCCAACCAACACAAGGGTCTGATCCATAGCAGTGATAGCGAGTAGTTTGTTGTAGGACGGTTGGAATACGGATCCCACATGGTCCATGAAGCATGAATGTATAGTCGGTGATTCAATCAAATGGGTTGGGCCCACACCTTTTATCCTCTGAACGCGTCTTTCCTGTCGTCAATTGACTGCTGACAGATCACACTAATAATAATAATAATCAATCAATCACAAAATTAATGAATTCAATCATCTCACTTTATTCCTTCTCAATTTGTTAATCACCTGCATCTACACTATATAATTATTCACATTTGTGAGTGACAAAAATTCATCACAAGTAATCACCTGTATCGGCACTATATATAATTATTTACATAATTCCGTCACTGGTGATAATTATTTCACTTAATCATAGTTAAATAAGTGAAGGAAAGCTACCTACACATTTGGGCACAAATTATGGCAAACCACTTTTCTGATTTCTCTCACGTACCCGTGTCCGACACTCAGATAAGAGTATGACATTTGTCACTTATGTATATTCTTCATAAAATAACCGAGTCTGATACTTAAACACGCACCCATATCAAATATTTCCAAACAAGTCTACTCATCCCATAAGTAAACCAACACTCGTGGGCTACACTTGAAAGTCTAAAGTGCTTTTGCTTAAATAAACATTACCATTACCATCACAGTCTACATTTAAGAAAGAGGCTTTGTTGAAAGTGTGATCAAACATGTGCTCCACTCTTAGCCAAGTGATTAAACATTGACGACATGTCCTTGGCCATGCAACTAGACAATCAGGCCTTTTGGATCAGCTGTTTACAACAGTAAAATACTAGTTCTAAAATGATTTGGGGTCGACTAGCATTACTTGATTGACCCTTGAGCGAAAATCGAAAGATGATCCACTATTTTATGAAAACATCCTCTTATCAAGTCTAGAGAGTTATCACTCAAGTATAGATTTGGAGAAGTCTACTGACTGGTCACTTGTACAAATCTAGACGGCAATAAAGACCCAGTCTATTACTCAGATCGTTCACTTTTTCTATATGCAAACATAAATCATCTACGGCCATTAAAACTGACACCTCCCCATTAATTAAGACATCTTAATAAATAAAATTCAAAAATTTGCTTAGAAAATTCAACTAACTGCCATTCAAACCTCTAATTTTCCACCTACCAAAGGCATCCTCTGTTCTAAAAATCTATCTATCCAAATGCAAAAGTCCAGGAAATCACTTTTATTTTGTTAAGGAAAAATATATTAGTCTCAAATAGAATCACATAGATAGCATTCACACCCATTATACATATAGAAACTATTCCTAAGTTTCATCAAAATAGTGTAAAAAATCAAGAAAATCACACCAAAAGTCTAAAAAGGGAGAAAAGGAAAAGGTACCAAAATTGCATCAGATTCCACTAACCACGAAATACACAAGTAAAAAAAAAATGGCCATCAGAACATTCACAACTCAAGAAAGATACAGTAGAAACAAGGAAAGGGTAGAAGAGCCAAGGAAAAAACTGAAAAAGTTGAAATCAGTGAAGGTTGCAAACCTGGACAGGTTGAGGTTGTCAATGAGGAAAGAAAAGTCGCGATTCGACCGATGTTCGGTGGCTTCGTCTAATGATGCAACTAACCCATCAGGGGCATCTTCTACACCAATGTCAGGGACATCATCACCCAATTATATGAAGGCTACTAGCTCAAGTGCCAGGAAAGGGTCATCATCTCAAGGAAATTTAGGTACTGTTTTGTATAGTTCGGCTAGTAGTAGTGATGCCAGAGATTCTGTAAGAAAGAACAATTTTCACACAACTACCTCGAAATTCAATAGAGAAGTTATTAGAACACAGAAAAGCTTAAAAAGGGTGCCTAGTGTAAAATATGTAAAGAAGTTGTCCAGCATGAAATCACTGAGAGTTCGAGCAAAATACTCCCAGTTCCAAGAGAATTGGAGTAATGATGAATTCCCCATAGGAGGAATGAATTCTGAAGATAAACCAGAAATCTCGGATTCAAATGATGTATGTGATCAGGAGAGCATTGTAAGGGGTGGAGATAATCAAAAGAGTGTAGTGGACCGATCAAGAACGATCAAGCTAACGAGACTCAGGAGTAAAAGATATCCGAGGGTGCCAAAATCCAGATTCTATGGAGCAGAGGAGAAATTGTTATATGGTGAACCACATTACATGAAGGGAACCAACTCTCATGAAGTAAAGAAGGTGACTTTTCCATGTTAGGGTTTTCATTTAGTTTGTTAGTTGCATAGTTTCACTAAATTCTTGGAATTGAACTTGATTGAACAGAACGGGAACAAATTGTAAATTGTTTAACTGGACTGACTGTTTTTCTAATGAAGAAAACATGATTTTAGCATGAAAAAAGAAGAAGACAAAAATAAACAACTTAGGAGTATTATTAAGTAAGTTTGTTATGACACATTCTAAACGGAATCATAGTTCCATTTTGACAGAATTCAGTGAAGGGTCTGACAAGAACGTCCAGTTGGAGACCCCTAAAGATTCTAGCAAAGGTTCCAAGTTTAAAACCGAGAAAGAGTAAAGTAAGGAAACGACCTCAGATGATTCCATTATCTCGCACAGGGCTTGATCGAGCCACGTGTTCATCCACTTTAAAGAGATCTGAATTCCCAGATCATATTGATCTTCATTCAGGGGAGCGAGAATCAGATGGAATTTCGTCTATCCATGTTTGTCCTTACAATTATTGTTCCCTCAATGGTCACCAACACCACCATGCACCATCACTACCTCTTAAGGAGTTTATCTCTGCAAAAAGGCAGTCAATTAAGAACCAGAGGGACAAGCAGCTTAATGAAGATGTTGAACAAACGATAAGTACCTTGAAAAATGATCAATCAAGGCAAATGATATCAGCTGAAGTTCATTCAGCTAAAATGGTGAATCCTACAATACAAGAAGAAGAAGATGATGGTTTTGATTATCTCCTTACAATTTATGCCAAACCCAGGAAAAAGTGGGCCTTTGAAGGCAACTCCGCCAGTGATTACAAAGCATTAACTAGCTTCACCTACAACAAAGCCAGTGAGAAGCAATATTCTTGGGAATTACCAGACGCACCTGCCAAAATATCACAACTTAAGGTAAGCGTCAGAAATAATCTTCAGCATGAAAGGTGAATGTAGTAAGTAAATAAGATATAAAATTCAATTCTGGATTCCTGTATGAAGACGGAACACAGATGAACATGATGCTGCATAAAAATAATTTATATGTTGTTTTTTTTACTCCTGTAGGTAATACAAGAAAAGGGAGGCCTGCTGGAATCAGATGAAATTTTTAGAATGTACAATGATGAAGCTAATAATAAAATTCAGCAGAAGATTAGCACAACTTCCTCAAAAGAAGTCACTGAGCCATTTAATAGAGAAGAAAAGTCTCAGAGTTCTGGTGGTGATCTGATCAAGTTACTCTCGGACAAACAGAAGTATACAAATATATGGCACCTAATCTATCAGCAATATGTATCAAATGACGTGCCGATGACAGGAACTGAGCAAATTGATAGCACAACTGAAAAGGAAGGTTGGGGTGTGAATTCTTCCCATAAGGGGATTGAATTGGATCAAGAAGAAAGTACATGCAAGAAAAACCTCAATGATGGTGAGGATAATCAAGGAGGAGATGTCAAGATTCCTGATTTTGATCAGAGTGCAGCCTTGAAGTTAGTGCAAGAAGGGCTTACCGCTATCTTAGAGCGTGATGCAGAGGCAATTGATCAGCAGTGCAAATCAAACCAAGATATGACAAATAGTTTTGCTAGAGCATATAATTTAACTTCCAAATCTTCCACACAAGAAAATATGCCAAAGCAAATAAAGCTAACAGCTATTAAACCGAACGTCAACCCAAGTGAGCCAGAGATGCCAAGGCAGCAAATGTCCGAGAGCTACATGAAGTTGAGAAAAGTATTTGTCACTGCCAAGATCATCAAGGCAATGGAAAGGATGAAGAGGATTAGTCCAAAACAACCACAATATTTGCCTCTGGAGCCAACATCAGAGGGAGAGAAAGTTTATCTTAGGCATCTAAGCAGGAATGAGAGAACAAATACAGAAGAATGGATGCTTGATCATGCACTGAGATGGGCAATTTCGCGGCTCGGTCCTGATCAGCAAAGAAGGGTGGCACAACTGGTGGAAGCATTTGAAACAGTCACACCACAGCAGAGAGAAGGCATTAGACATTATCCTATCAAAGGCAAGACTACTACTATCAGTAATTTAGCCACTCTGGACAACGAAGAACCTCAGCAAACAATGTGCATACCTGATGAACAGGTAAACATTCAGCAAGATAATGAAGGTCTTCTATCTCACAATAGCAGTCCTGAGGAAATACTTTTGCAGGAAGCTCATGAAGATCAGAGTAGAGCAATAGGTAAACATCATATCAGTTTAGTTTCTCATTATTAAGCGCATGAACAACCTTCTTAAACATATAGTGTCTTCTTGAAATTTATTTCTGAAACATGTAATATACTCCTCTAGCTGCCAAATTTTATAATGCCTGACAAGCCAACACTGCAGATTTGTCTTTGAGGTCCTCCGGAACTCAGATTATTGATGAAGGTACAGTTGAAGAGCCTATGAGCATTCCTGAGGATCTTTCTCAATCTCTTACTGGGGATTCAGAAGCAGGTCACGCTGGTGAAATGAACATGATGCTCTTTGATAAACAAAAGTACACTTGTATGTGGAACCTGATCTATCAACAAGTAGCTTCAAGCAAAGCATCAATTAATGGAGAATATGGGGTCAATGCAATTGACGAAGAAGAGAATGAGGATTTGGCAGCCAAATGCAAAGAGACTAATGGTCCTGAATCAAATAGTAGTAGTTACAATACAACTCCCAAGCAAAATGCGGACCACCAAAATGTAGCTGGTGAAACGAGTGAATCTGATCAATCAGCTGCTGTGAAGCTGGTAAAAGAAGCACTTGATGCAATTTTACAACGTTATGAGCTACCCGGCGACCAGTCGGCCGTTTCATTCCATCAGAGGATTGCATCTTACACCGATAAAAGTCTTGAAGAAGATGGTAAGCTTGTTGAGAAACAAGCCAATCCAGTAAGAGAGGAAAAGTTTCATTTGAGTGAAAACACAGTCTCACAGCAACATCAAGTGGAATCCAATGAATTGAATCGCCCGCCAAGAAAAATGTCCAAGAGTTACAACAGACTGAAAAAAGCATTTGTTACAGCCAAATTCATTAATGCAATTCAAAGGCTAAGGATAAACAGCCCACGAAAAACACAAAGCTTACCTACAGAGGCAGACTTAAACAATGAAAAAGTTTATCTGAGGCATTTGAGCATAGACGGAAGGAAAAACTATGAAGAATGCATGCTTGATTTCGCACTTAGACAAGTTATTTCAAGGATGGCTCCGGAACAACAAAGAAGAGTGGCACAACTTGTGGAAGCATTTGAAACTGTAACTCCTCAGCAGCAAGAGAAGGGTCTTAAATGTTGTCCTTCAGAGATCGAAACTAAAACGGTGGCCAGATCAGAACAAATGCATCAAAGATCCATTTCTGAGGAACGAGACTATGAGATTTTGGAAAACCAAGACGATGGAGTTATGCCATCTACTAAAGGTGCTTCTCCTGAAAGAGGTCTGCAGGAAGATCATGATTGTAAAGCAAGCGCAGAAGGTACATCTATATCACTTGCTAGTTTTACACACTATAAAAAGTATTGTTCATGCGGAACCATTAATTTTGGAAGCGTACTAATCATGCAATGTGCATAACAAACGTTCCAGGCCACATAACTCAACAAAAGACTGTTGAAGCAGCAGATTCAGAAAGTATTACAGAGTTGTCCAAAATCAGTTCGATATCAATACCTGCTGATATTGCAGCTGAAGTATCGAGCATTGGGGTTGAAGAAACTACGAAAGCTTCAGATGCATCTTCTTGCTTTACCACAGAGGGTTCCGACGCAAAATCCGAAGGTGATATCGTCAGTATACTCTCTGACAAACAAAAGTATAAAAGCATGTGGCACCTAATCCACCAACAAGTCGTCACAAGTGAAGCATCAAAGGTTCCAAAGCCAGAATTCAGTGAAATTGATGAAGATGAATGCCAAGAGAAGAGTTCTCAAGATTCAACACGAATCAGTTGCCAGGAAAAATTCCAAAAAGATAAAGATAGCCAAAGCACAGTCCTCAATCAATCAGCTGCCATTAAACTGGTAAAGGAGGCAATTGATGCAATCCTACAAAGTCATGAACAGAGGCTTGATCAAAAAACCCTCCAACTTAACGATATGACCTGTGATAATGCTGAAGGACGTGACATTTCTGCCTCATCTCCCACAGAAGAGAACTCACAAGCGGGCATTATTAAGACTGCAAAGTGTAGAAATCAAAGGTCAGAAGATAACTTGCATGAAAAAGATAACACGAGTGTTGCAGTCCAAGAGCAAGCTGAAGAAAATGCAGCCCAGAAGAAAATGCCCAACAGCAATAGCAAGCTGAAAAAATTGTTTGCTACAGCTAAATTCATAGCAGCAATGGAAAGACTAAGAAAAGTTAATTGGAGACAACCACGGCATATACCACTGCAGACCTCTGTGGACGAAAGAGTTTATCTAAGGCATCTAAGTATTGATGGAAGGAAAAATCATGAAGAATGGATGCTTGACTATGCACTCAGAAATGTTATTTCCGGCCTAGCTCCTGACCAGCAAAGAAAAGTGGCATTGCTCGTAGAAGCCTTTGAAACAGTCGCCCCAGAGAAGAAAGTAATTGACTTCGATTATCACACGAAAGAGGAGTGTTACCCTGCAATCAAATCTGAACCCATTGAAGATGAAAATGGAAGTGTTGGCTCAGAGGACAGCTCAAGTGTTGATGACAATTGTCCCCATACGCACGATGATAGATTCAGTTCGTTTAAGTGTGACCCTTTAGAAAGAAATGAAGAAGAGCATTATCAACCAAATATTTCAAGCATCCAGACAGCGTTATCCACTGAGGCTCCAGATTCAGATCAAATCAATTTGAAAATCGACCATCAAGCTGACCCCAAAGGTATGCCTAAGTCTGAATAAGCATCTATCTAAATAAAATTGAAAAAAATGCATGGAGTTTGATTCTCCAATTTGGTGCCTTTCAGATTGTCAAATGCAAGACCCATTAGCAGTTAAAAAGGAGAAAGATGTCATCATATCCAGAACACTACAACATGCATCTTTAAGTGAAAATCGTCAACAGGACTGCGAGCATGACATTGGCAAAAGCCTTTTTTCTGACAAACAGAAAACAAACAGCATGTGGCACCTGATATGTCAGCATCTCCAATCTGGCAGTGCTTCAGAAGGCGAAAGCAAGCTTGTTGAAAGATCAAGCAGCATCAACCATGTGAAAAGGGATGACACGTCCTTTGAAGTGATGACTAATGCAGATTATGATGATAATGATAGTGATGCATGCAGTGTGACCAGTGAGCTCACGGAAAATGATGCTATTAAACTGGTAAAAGAGACCATCGATGATATTCTGGAAGGGCCACAAGAAATGGACAACGAATTAGTTTCTAGCCTACGGACATCCGGTTTGGATAGAGACCAAATAGCCGGACAGAAACTAGAGAAAAACCTATCCAGGGGCTACAGCAAGCTTAGACAACTAATTATCTGCAACAAATTCATCAAGACAATGCAAAAGATGCGTAAAATCCACCCACACAAACAAAACATTCCAGCATTTTATTCTGGGTCAGAAGCTCAGAAGGCTCGCCTTAAAAGCAACGGTGGAGGAGATAAAAAGGGTACAGACGAGTGGATGCTTGATAATGTTTTACAGAAAGTGATTTCTGGACTTGCTCCAGCCAAACAAAGAAGAGTGGCATTATTGGTCCAAGCCTTTGAAAAAGTCAATCCAGACCAAGAAGAAAGGGGAACACGACTCCTTAACCTGAAAAGGGAACCTGCTGATGATATTCCCTTAGAAGGCAATGAAAAGGAAAATGGGGACACAGTCTTTGAATCCCAGCACTCAAGTGAATCACTGGTTAGTCTTAACCTAGAGCTTCAATTAGTAGAAACAACTTCTAACAAGAAGCCAGCGATTGACAGGGTTCCACAAGAAATATTTGAAGATAGAAATCCAACTTTAAGAAAAGAACATGCCCTAAACGGGGAAGAAATGAAAGGTGAACCTCCTTTTAAACTCACAGGTTTACCATCTGTGGCAATCAGTACTTCGTCACATTCATGTACGGACCCAGCAGATAGTTTTGAAGATGAACAAGGATTTCCTGCTAATGAAATGAAAACCTTTGAGAAAAAGTTCATTGAACACTGTGATCAAACAACTAAGGATTTCAAGAAGATTGTTCTACCCAAAAGCCTGAATAATACATCCTTGGACAAGGAAAATAATACGAGCATGTGGGGCCTCATCCTCCAGCATGTCAAGACTGAGATTCCGGAGAAAGTAGAAATCCAATCGTCAACACAAAGACGAGAACATACAGAAGGTGACTCGGAAAATTCCTCACAGTTTCCTCTTGAAGGGAATCACGACAAGGCAGCGGACATTTCTACTCGAACAAGTATTGATTTTAATGAAAGTGCTCAAGCAAGTAAAGCTCGCAAGAAGGCTTATATGACTAATGACTTGAAAGATGAGGGGGTTCTTAGTGCCAGAAAGAGTACATCCTTGGATAAGATGAATAATACCAGCCTGTGGGGCCTCATCCTCCAGCATGTAAAAACTGAAATTCCGGAGAAAGAAGAAATGCAATTATCGGAAGACATAGATACAGAACGTAACTCAGAAAATTCCTCTCCTGGAGGAATTCACGACAAGGAAGTGGACGTACCAACACCTACAAGATTTCGGTCTTATGAAAGTGAGGCGATTAAGCTAGTACAGGAAGCTGTCAATGAATTACTCACTCTCCCGGAACAGGCAAGCGATAATCGATTGACATCCAGTAGCACGACTTCAGAGCAAGCAGTTCCACACCAGGTTCAGGACAATGGTAGAGAAACTCCATCTCCAATTGCAGCACAAACTGAAGCATTAGTGGATGTAACTGCAGCATCAAACGACGAGAAAGCACCACCAAAAGAAAGCCTACCCAGCACCTACAACAAACTCTCAAGAGTCGTTATGTGCAAAAGATTTATCAAGGCAATGAGCGAAATGCGACAGCTCAAAATACAGCCTCAAGAAAAATCTTGCAGTAGCCAAACAGAAGCAAAGGAGAATCCTTCATTACGTCAGACAGTAAGTGGTGAGAAGAAAAGTTGGGAGGAAGGGATGCTTGATCATGCACTTCAGCAAGTAGTTGGAAAGCTTGCTCCAGCTCAAAAGAAAAGAGTGGCACTGCTTGTTCGAGCTTTCGAGACAGTTGGTTCACAGCAGGAGCCCACCGTTGGCCAGAGAGCCTGAGAAGCAGTCTGGTCAAACCCTGAAACTAATCCTAGTTACAGAAAAATCCCAATTCAACTAAAATCAGATTGTCAAGAATCCAGGTTGTTTAACTGTGCAAAACGAATGAAGACTCAAAGAGTGTCCCAGTTAACTCTAAATGAAGTCAAAGAGCAAAATGTATTACACAACACAGACACAATGTAAATGTCTAGAATGGATGGTGGAATTGCAGTCTTGTAGATTCAATGAAGCAGATATCTGAACCATATATCGTTTCTTTTTTTTTTTTAGTGGTTTCATATTGTAACTAAGTCAGGATTGCTAGATGTTTAGTGTATAGTTGAAGATACCCGACTGGTATTTGGTAGATATTCTTTTATTTTCCCCAGAGCTTGATATCTTAATTGTTACTTGGTTACAGAACGAAAATGCAATAAAACAGCTGAGTATGTGTGTTGACCAAATTAAAGACGCTTATATGATTATATCCATATCATACCATATATGGTAGTTACTAGTTACCTGAGACTGTTTCATATGGGGTATTCAAGTCAATAGCACCTGTTTTTACGATTATTCTCGTGCAAACTATCTAACACAAGTATTTGGAGGATGGCAACCCTAAAAAAATTCATAAACATCCATAAAACTGAAGAAATTTATAAAAGCATCTGCTCCTTTTTGCTATTACATCATATACCAAGGATAATAGCCTACATCTACCTCAATC
>JAOWBH010158024.1:0-11534 GCA_028566215.1 Silene coronaria | reverse complement strand
TTGAACGGGGTTTTTGTTTTTTAGCTTTTTGAGAGGGAAAGATATTTGATTGAACAATCAAAGGAGACTAGGAGAGTACATAACCCAGAAGCAACTGGGTATTTATTATTTCACAAATTCTCTTGTGACGGGCATTATCCGTCACAAGCTGAACACGGATAATACCCTTTTCACAATATGCAAGTGGTCATATTCATTGGGTGTTACATTTTCCTCCACTTATCCTCTCACTTGCCTTATTGTGAGAAAAACATTGTCCGTCTTCAACTTATGACCCGAAATCGATTTAAGGGTCCCAAGGACTCCCAACCTGACCCGAAATCGATTTAATTCGACCTTATATAATCTAACTTGAATATTTTTGTTGTTGTAAATTGACCATTACCCCTAAATAACTTGAAGCACGAATTCTTGCAAACTCAGGTCAAACTTCCTCAAACTGAATATGATTCGATTGACTGTTAAAACAGATCAAATATACTACAGTAGTAAATGATAGTACAAAATAAAATGCCTAGGAACTAACAAATTATTTATTTCATCTATGCAAGTGGAGGTTGATTGACTCTTTAATTTTAAGACGAATATGATCATCTTGATTACCACCATGAGACGGTCTAATTGTAAAAAATGATAACTCATTTATTAGCAATACTCAGTGTGTACCAAACAACCAAAGGAGTAGCTACGAGGCCCCTCGTAACCCAAAAAATGAAGGTTTAAGTTTTTTTTTTTTTTTTTTTTTTTAAAGAAATGAAACATCTCATATACGGTATAAAACTGTAAAAGTATCGTACTTTATAATTTACTTTTGCTTTAAGTAAGCGCACTATATCATGAGTAAGAATCAATCAATCAACCCTCTAAAGGCCTTCATAGGTGTGTGTACTATTTTAAATAATATGTTTATGATATTATTAAAGTTGACCTTTGGATCAATTTCAGCATGTTAATTTAGTGGTGATTCTTGATAAATTTTTGGTTGAGACGAACTTAATTTCATCATTAGTTAAACATGAGGATTTTAATCACCACTTTTACAATTATTTTAAACTAAGTGACTCCAGCGGAAATAATCATGGTTGTTTTTAGTGCCGTAGTTGGGAGAAATAGCATTGTTCATAGGAAGCTATTTTGTGAGAACGAGGGCTTGTAGGAAACGTGAAAAATAAAACGTGACAATGTAAATGGGATTAGTAATGTTTACTGGAGTATATAGATTATCGCGAATTTTAATTTTAATTTAAGATCGTCTTTCTCACACTCAATTAAAATAGTGAAGTAAAACGAGGTTAGGGTCCAGTATGGCACCCTTTTAATTTCCAGTTGGTCTTGGTGACCTGGGCTGGTCCATACATCAAATCCATCACCTCCTCAAGTTCGGGTTTGAAGGGTGCGGCTTGGCCATTACCGGTAGAGAGATGGGGAAGGGAAAAGAGCGAGAGATTTACGTTTTTGTTGATGTTGGTTTGTTGAAGTAATTGACTATCGAGTAAATCCAACCACCATAATACAGAGTACATTTTCCACAATCAGATGCAGGAAAATCAGAATGCAGTAGACTCCGCTTCAACGGATCACTACTCGCAGGAAAATACGAATGAATTCCGTGAAGTAAACGCTTTAAACGGCTACAAAAGGAATGGCAAGTTTAAGGTGATACTGATACGAGAAATTCTTGCGTCCTCCAGGAGGACGTCCTCCCTACACAGGATTTTACAATATTTAATTCCCATTTGGGTCCTCCTTTGGGTGTAGGGAGGACATCCTCCGGGAGGACGCAAGTATTTTCCTACTGATACACCATACGTCCATACATAGTCAGAAAGTCAGAAGTCCTGACATTCTCAAGTGCACAGATAACCTGTTATCTACAGGAGTAGAATACATGCCGATATGGATTGGTCTTTTATGAGACGGCACCAGACAAACCGCTGGTTTGAAAGTATTATAGCTATACACTAGTCTGGAGGCCATCAAACAACCAAAGTACACAGCAAAAGAAACAATGTGCAACTCGGGAACAAATTCCGTCCTGGTGGTCTCACTGTACATAACTGAGCTATACTGAGAGTGTATAAATTGTGTCAAGAATAGGCCAGGGTCTCTCTATTCCTGACAAACTAAAACAGCTTGACTGGGAAAACAAAGTATATACAACATGGCAGAAGATGATGACAATCCGCGGTGAAACAGCTACTTAAAATGCTAACAAAAGCCAAGCATGAACAGATGAAAACTCGTGAAGCCCAAAGAGAGAAATTCGTGGCCTACTGTACTCCACCCTTAACTCGGACATTTATAAACAAAATGCAAAACACACACAGGACTTGAAAATCCATGACGATGTCCTACAGGCTACAGCAACAACATCCCCCACATCAGCAACTAAATGACAGATTTCACAAACAGCAGTTATTAGGATTACCATGGAGAGTTAACATTCAACTATAATAACATTATACAACATTCGGCTTAACAAAACACACAAAGGTTTCAAGCAGTATATGTCGATGTTGCATGAGGACATCACTGCCTCAAAATTCCGTTCCAGCATTCAAAAGTTTATAACTCAGTTCTGAGGCAACTTTTTGTCGCAAGTGTAATACTAAGTACACAACCTTGTTTTTCTGCTGACACATAAAGAGGTTTCTGGATGGCCAATGTTGAACACTAGTTTGGGAGAGTAAGGTTCACATGGGGATAAGGGAAAGAAAATCACACTACTAACCATTAGATCACCCATACGGCCATGCCAAACCACCCAACAACCACCACCAAACCACTTAACCTACACCACCAAACTTCTACCCCAACCATCGAGCCACCACTAAACTACCCTACCCTACCTGAAACCTTTCTCCACCCAATGTATCCCACAATCAGACCCCTACCCACCTACCACACCACCATAAACTTACGTGCTTGACCCCCTACCTCATCGGAAAGTCATCCCGCCCTAGAAAAGCTTACACTCCCCGAGGGTTTGATTAAATGGATAAAAGAAACACTAGCAAAGGGAATCATTATAAGGAAAAGAGAAACCATTTACTCTGACCTCCTTACAAGACAACCCCTTAATCAACAGAACCACCCTTCAATTTACAGCATAATCCATGATCTAAGGTGCCATACCGTATACGTTGATTCTCACAGAAGCAACAAACATAAACACAGAATAAGGTTAAGTTGTACTTCCTTTGTTCCATTTGATTGTATAAGCTACAAAATATGTGAAAGGATTTTGAAACTCATACAAAATCAAATATGTGAGGATCTTGAAACTCAAAGTTGGGGGATTTTGGAAAACGTATACAATCATATATGTGACAGATTTTAAAATACGTACAAAATTAAATTG
Organism: Silene coronaria; assembly: GCA_028566215.1. Lineage (NCBI taxonomy): Eukaryota > Viridiplantae > Streptophyta > Magnoliopsida > Caryophyllales > Caryophyllaceae > Silene > Silene coronaria. Next base: position 8,173 of record JAOWBH010158024.1, on the reverse strand, counting down.
AACAGAGGAGAGGAAGTATCCATTATTTTTAATACTCCATATTTTCTTAGCATAGCAAATCCCAAAAGTCAGCAACACAATCTTTTAGCCGTTCTTTGGATAAAAAAGAGAAGGGAATAGGAGGGGACGAATAGAGTGGCAGGTGGGACGGCTATAACACTATGTCAATTTCAATCCAAAGATCATAATTTGCCTTGTAAAAGGGAATCATGGAGATTCATTTTCCCTCCTCTATCAAACAAAGTAAACTGTTCCTCTCCCTCTCTCTCCCTTCACTTTCCCTCGAAATCCCTCTTTCAAAACAAAGTGCTAAACTCGTCAAAACAGGGAAAATAATTTTCCTACTATCCAAGTGCCCTTATTCCAGCCTCTAAGAACGCACGGTCAAGGAAGGTCTACAAACACGCAACCTAGACTCTTACCCATCCACCTCAATTCGTACAGCAGAGGAATGAGTTTACTAGAATAAACAGCTGCTTCCCATGTGTGATAAACTGATAATAATCCATCTACCTATCTAACCCTTATTGATTCCGAAACAGTAAATTCCTCTTCTTATGATAACACCCCTCCACTCGAACTGGTCAATTAGTGAAAGCTGTTAATCTAAGACACCAAATACAAGGATCAATTAAATTCCAAAGTAGGCATATTATCAACATTTATAAGCCTCTGATCATGTTTTCATACTACTTCGGCACAAAACCAACCCATTTAACCAAAGAGCCTCCTATATAACTGTCTAACATTAAGATAATGTGAAGCAACATACACAACATACAACTACCTCCTATAAAGAGGCAAAGTTACCTGGTAGGCTGCAAGGGGTAGCACTCGGTATCCAAAACCTCAAATAATAGTTAAGGATATATATTTTAGTTACCAAAACTCCAATATGAAACCTTAGTATAAATATAAAACAACACGAGTAATGTTGCTATTTTCATTTCTAGCTCCATTCCTAATCTTTGTCTCATATAAGAATTAGTGGGGTCTATCCACTAAACCATAAGTTTGAAATAAAATAACAATTGCCATTATATGAATCGATCTCATGAATTCATTATAATCACGATGTATAATATGCACACAAAGATAACAAAAGAGCCAATTGCTGATAAAAACCCTTATTCCTTGAATATCTCCATAGCAAACCCACTCAAACATCACAACAACCTCTCCCATTCAAAATACAACCCTAAAACAACACAAATAAATCCAAAACAACAAAAGAGGAGGAAGGGCATACTGGTAATTTCACTGGGAGGGGTCAAGTTGTTGTTAGACCTGGGGTTGTTTAAGAAATTAAGGGCCTTATATAGGCCCAAGTTTCGATATTAAATACCCTTATAAAGAGATCCGGTCCATTTTTTGGAGTCTACTTTAGCGAGGAGTTAAAGTTAGCTAGAGACATAGGCTACACGGTCATTCTACACGGTCCTTCTCTCCGCCTCACTTTCCCAAGAAATCCCTCTCTGTCTGTCTGTCAAAACAAAGGGTTCAACTTAAAACTCATCAAAACAGGGAAATTAATAATCCTACTATACAAGTGCCCTTATTCCAGCCACTAACTAACCAATGCACAGCCTGGGAAGTTCTACAAACACGCAACCTAGACTGATAATAAACAGCTGCTTACCACAAATGATAAACTGATAATAATCCATCTATCTACCTATCTAACCCTCATTGATTCAGAAACCGTGTAAATTCATCTTATGCTAACACCCCTTCACTTGAACTGATCACTTACACAAAGCTGTTAATCTAAGACATCAAATACAAGGATCAATTAAATTCCAAAGTAGGCATATTATTTAGGGTTATTTTATGGGAATAATCCAACCTATATCTACCATTCTCATATTAATCTATACTTAAGTTTAACTGAGAAAAATCCAAACTAACACATCATTTAACTTCTATTAAACTCGGCCAAATTTTGACCCATTATAACCAGTATCCTATTAGGTCATTTGATGTGGTCCCATTTTTTTGTTCTTAATCTTCCTGATAACCTTACTTGCCCAGTGGCTTCCATCTTCTTTTTCCTCCTCCATTTCCACTGTTTTTCAAGGCATCACTTATAATAATATAAAAAAAATCTAAATTCATTAAAACAACAAGAACATTACTAACTTCATCCTGTTCGTCCTCTATCACCAATTACCAAACACTAAAAATCAATAATCGGATAATGATAATGAAATGAAACCCATAAAAAGATCCAATTTCAATCATCAACATTCTTCTATGAATTAACCCCAAAAATAGACTCCCTTACAATTTCTGATTTTCAAGTGTTTATAATGTCCCAAACAAATAATTGAAACGACATGCCCCTAAATACAAAACGCAACATCGGTTAATGAAAACAAGGATAGTAGAATCATTTCACGTCTTCTTTCCACAAAACTCACAACTCAGCTGATTAATTAAAACGACGCGCACAATTTCACCTTCAAAACAAAGAAAACAGCTACAAAGGAGGTGACTTGGTGGGCTCCAGTTGGGCTCCAGTGGTGACTGGTACGAAAGTTCAATGCTTGATGATCAATCACAATGATGAAATGAATTTGGGTTTTTTGTTTTTATTTTAGGTTTAGATTACAGAGAAAAGAATTTTGGGTTTTGTTTTTAATTTTGGGGTTTTGTTGAAGTGAGGAGCGAAAGGAGATCTGTGCTTAATTAGAATTTAGAAGTCAAGGGGAACCGGTACACCAGGTCTCCCTTCCACAAGTTCAATAGAAGTTAAATGATACGCTAATTCGGATTTTTCTCAGTTAAACTTAAGAATGGATTAATATGAGAAGGGTATGCTTAGGTTGGATTATTCCCATAAAATAACCCTTAATTAAGTCTCTGATAATGTTCTTATACTACTTCAGCACAAGACCAACCAATTTAAAAAAAGAGCCCACCTACCTATCCACGACTACATCTCCTATAAACTGTCTTACATTAAGATAATGTGAGACAACATATAAAACACAATAACACAAATACAACTACCTGTGGCAAAGCTAGCTGGGGCTGCAAGAGGTAGCACTCAGTACTCCAAACCCCAAATAACAGTTGAGGGTATCCACTTATCCATTTTAGTTAACCAAAACTCCAAACTTTCATTTCTAGCTATGTCCCTAATGTCCGTCTCATATAAGAATGATCAATCCACTAAAATGCTATACCAAAAGTTTGAAATATATTAACAACTGCCATTATATGAGTCGGAATTGTTCTCTGGCCTGTCCCTCCTTTTCCTTACCATCAAAAACCCTCTATTAAACAAAAAACTAATCTCATCTAAACAAGTAAATTAGTCATCCAAGTACACTCTTACTCCAGCATCTTAATCTCCCAATGCACATCTACAACTACGCAAACGTACACTCCCTTTCATCTCCCAACTACTAAAGAGGTATAAGATCACTGGAATAAACAATGCTACTCATCCATATATCTTAATCTTAGCACAACTCCACTCAAACTAATCATATACCAAGTTACCAATACCTAAAAAAAAAAATCAATCAATGATTAAATCCAGAGAACCCCACAAATACTCGTGTTTGTGTAAGATCACATTAAATAATTTGTTTGGATACAACCAAACCATTTTATCAAACGAAAGAATTTGTATGGATAAAAAAAAATGATGGAAGGAGAAGGAGAAGGAGGGGATGGGGTTGGGGGAGAATGAACCAATTGAGTTTTCCAAAACCTCTATACTGCAGAAATTATAACTTGCCTTCCTTTCCTTGCAGATCACCCTATCAAAAGGATGTAGGTTAATCTCTAATTAAAATATGTAAACTACTAAATCAGGTGCTGTTCTTCCAAACGCTAAACATACTGCCAATGCAAATCTACAAAAACGCAAACTACTCTACCCTTCTTCCACTCCCAAGTCCAAACTCCAAGAGAGGCATATGATCACTAGTTCACTACAATAAACAGCTCCAACTCACATCCCAAATTTTTTCGATATTCCCTAATAGTGTACCTTGTTGGGTGCGTCTTCTACTCTTCTCTATAACTCAATAAGGCTCACTTAAGGCACACCTATTCTTTTTACCTATTACATCACTGAGCATTGCCCTTAAGAGTGCCCAAGACTGCAATGGTGAGGGAGTGGTGGGAGGGAAGGGAGGAGGGTGGTCGTAGGGAAAGGGTTCCAAAATCTTTAAGCGAGCAAAATGAAAGTACAGGGATTAGAGGGCTTTCCAAAACATTTGATAGGGAAAGGGTTTGATTAAATGGGTAAAAGCAACACTAGCAAAGGGAATCATTAGTAGGAAAAGGGAAAGCCTTTCCGACAACCCCATAATCAACAGAACAACCCTACACTCTACAGCATAATCCATGATCTAAGGTCCCATACCGCATACATTGATTCTCACATAAATAACAAACACAAACACAATAAAAGAAAAGTAAAGTTGTACTTCCTTTGTTACATTTGATTGTATAAGCATTAAAAATATGTGACTGTGAGAAGGATATTGAAAAATGAAGTATACAATTAGATATGGAGAGGGACTTTGAACACTCAGATATGTGAGGGAATTTTTAAACGCGTACACAACCAAATATGTTGGGGGATTTTGGAAAACATATACGATCAAATATGTGACAGAGATTTTAACATACGCAGACAATTAAATACAACAGGGGAGAGGAAGTATTCATTATTTATAATACTCCATAATTAATTAGCTTAAAAAATCCCAAAATTCAGCAACAGAATCTTTTAGCCAAAGAAAAGGGAATAGGAGAGGATGAATAGGGTGGCAGGTGGCATGGCTATGGATCTAAGTCAATTTCAATCCAAAGATCATGATTTGCCTTGTAAAAGGGAATTAGGGAGATTCATTTTCCCCACTATAATCAAATTGTTCCTCTCTCTATTCTCCCCTCACTTTTACTTGAAATCCCTCTTTCAAAACAAAGGGTTAAACTCATTAGAACAGGACTAATAATCCTACTATACAAGTGTCCTTATTCCAGCCTCTAACTAACTAATGAACAGTTTGGGAGGTCTACAAACCTACATTCCTCCGACACTTCACTTAACTGCCGTGTCGCACTTCGACACGTCAATTTAGGCCACAAAATAGGAAAATTCACCCAAAATAGCCGCATCCGACACTCCCAACACATGTCAGACACGACACCGTGTTGGAGCGTCGGAGTAACACAGCTACAAACACGCAAGTGTCCTTATTCCAGCCTCTAACTAACTAATGAACAGTATGGGAGGTCTACAAACCTACATTACTCCGACACTTCACTTAACTGCCGTGTCGCACTTCGACACGTCAATTTAGACCACAAAATAGGAAAATTCACCCAAAATAGCCGTGTCCGACACTCCCAACACGTGTCAAACACGACACCGTGTTGGAGAGTCGGAGTAACACAGCTACAAACACGCAACCTAGACATATACCCATCCACCTCAAATCGTACAACAGAGGAATGAGTTCACCAGAATAGACAGCTGATACCCATGTGTGATACACAGATAATTATCCATCTATCTACCTGTCTAACCCTCATTGATTCCGAAATAGTAAAATTAACACCCCTCCACTCAAACTGATCACACACAAAGCCGTTAATCTAAGACACCAAATACAAGGATCAATTAAATTCCGAACTAGGCATATTATTAACATTTATAAGTCTCTGATAACTACTCCAGCACAAGACCAACCCATTTAACCATAGAGCCCACCTACCTATCCACGACTACATCTCCTATAAACTGTCTTACATTGAAATAATGTGAGATAACATATAAAACACAATAACCCAAAATACAACTACCTCTTATAAAGGGGCAAAGCTAGCTGGTAGGCTGCAAGTGGTAGCACTCGGTACCCCAAACCACAAATAATAGTAATCCAAGTAAACTACTAATCCAAGTAAACTCTTACTCCAGCCTTTGGACATTTTTCCCAATGCACATCTTCAACTACACAAACGTACACTCTCTTTCATCCATCCTAACTCCTAAAGAGGTATAAGATAGATCACTAGAACAAAAAATGCTACTCATATGTTACAAATACCCATCTATCTATCCACGCATATATCTAAACCTTAGCACACTTCCACTCAAAGTCTCAAACTAATCAATTATACAAAGTTACCAATACCTAACCAAAATCAATCAATGATTAAATCCAGAGTTCCCCACAAATACTCGTGTTTGTGTAAGACCACGTTACAGAATTTGTCTGGATACAACCAAACCAAACTATTCTATCAAACCAAAGAGTTTGTTTGGATACAAAAAGATGAAGGAGAGGGAGAATGAGGGGATGGGGATGGGGGAGAATGTAGCAATTGAGTTCTGTGAAACCTCTCTATACTGCAGAAATTATAATTAGCCTTAGAGTGGTACGAAATTATAATTAGCCTTAGAGTGGTACGGAGATATCCATACTCTCCCCTTCAAAACCCTCAAAGTCCATTTTGCTAAAAAAAGAAAGAAAACGAAATCGACCCCTTCCTTTCCTTCCAAGTTCCAAATCACTCTATCCAAACAAAGATGTAGGTTAATCTCCTCAAAATATGTACATCACTAATACAGGTGCTGTTATTCCAACCTCTTAACATTACTGCCAACTACCAATGAACACCTACAAATCGCAGCCCACTCTCCCTTTCACATACTCCAACTCCTATAGTGGTATAAGATCACTACAATAAACAGCTCCCACTCACATCCCAAAAATATCGATATTCCCTAATAGTATACCTTATTGGGTGCACCTTCTCTATAAGGCTCACTGAGCGCGCACCAATGCTTCTTACCTACTACCTCAGTAAGCGTTGTCCTTAAGAGTGCCCAAGAGTTCCGCCCTTTTAAACAAAGACCCATCTGTTGCCTAGTAGTGCGCCTCGCTGGATGCCCTGTCCCTTGTTTATACAACATTTTAGCTAGTGCCTCCTGAGAGCTTAACCATGCTAGTAACTAACTGTGTATCGGACTTAAGCATACTCGCTTTCTAAAACTACTAATCCCTCTTCCGCCCCAATCATTTATTTACCGCTAAACTACTCCTCACAAAAAAAAAAAAAAAGTAAACAAATGACTAAAATGAAGCATTTATCTATCCCAACCGTAAATTCCTCGTTTGCAATCCAATTCACCAATCAATCAAAACCAAAACTCGACAATAGGCATATATATCAACACAAGTTAAAACAGGAGTTAATTAAACAAAAAAATAAAACAAAGGGCCAATTGTTCATAAGAAACCCTTATTAGTTATTACCAACCAAAACAACACCGCCTCCGAAAACACCAATCTAAAGCGGTCTTACACAAGTATATCAAAACCCGAAACAAACATACATACTTAATCAACGGAGGAGGGCAAGGAGGGAGGGTACATTAGTAAATTCACTCAACGGAATCAAGCTGGGCCTGGGCTTGGGCCTCAGCCTTAAGTTGTTCAAGCGCCTTACCATGAGCCCAAGTTTCCAAGGTCAGATCCGGCTTTGCAGACAACCCGACACCGAGAATAACGATAGTAAGAAAACTGGTAACGTAACACGGTAACTCCCAATCTTCCCATTTACGAGATTGTCCAGGTGGTGGTGGAGTTCGGTTAAGGAAGTATCCGTTGGGTCGGTCTTGGTGACCTGGGCTGGTCCATCGATCTGATCCGGATCCTCCTCGGGTTCGGGTTTGGAGGGTGCGGGTTAGTCTTGATCGGAGGGTGGATGCGGTTGTGAGTATTTGTTTTTGGGGTGACATTTTTTTGGGGTGGAGAGGAAGAGAAGGGAAGAGAATAGAGTGAGGGATTTGTGTATTTGTTGTTTTGATTGATGTTGGTTTTGGGGAATTAATTTTGGGATGTTTTTGGTACGACATCGTTTTGAGGGTTTTTAATTTGGGGAAATTTTGGCTTGTGTTCATGCTATATTAGTTTTCTCACTTGTCGGTTGTCACTAGTCACTACTCACTAGTACTAGTAGACCCGGCAAAATTAACCCATTTTGAATGACACAATCGTACACCCGAACTTAAGACATGAACTGTAATACTGCGTATTACTTTAGCCTGTGACTCGGCCGAGTAGGGCTAACCCGGCCGAGTGGATTGTTGGCTCGGTCGAGTTGGCTTGACTCGACCGAGTAATGGGAATTGAGATTTTGT
>JAOWBH010158013.1:0-11535 GCA_028566215.1 Silene coronaria | reverse complement strand
CTACGTGACATTTTTAGTTTACCCTTTTAATAGGGATCTATAGATAGAAGTTCGTTTTCCACCTTTAGTCCGAATCCTGCTGACACAACGCAATAAATAACTCACACTAAATGTATTATTAACACTAATTACAAAGCTGCAGTTTACCCCCGAATAACTGTTTACTCGGAAGATCCTATATAAGCTTTTCACCTAATTTACTAAATATCAACACAACAAAATCCCAAACTCTAAAAGATCACTAAACCAGTTAATGCTTACTCATGCCTTCCATCTTCCAGTTAATGCTCATCAGCTTATGCCTACACCTATCTATAAATAAAAGATCACTAAACCTGGATGACTTTCGTCGACTGTAGTATCCGTAATGACAGACTGACACCCCGAGAGTGAATGAAACATCTTTCTTATCTTCTTCGGCCATAATAATACCCACCACCTGAGTGATGATGAAAGCGATAACGAGGCCCCGAGTGTCTCCCACCACTACCACCGCAAGTACTACCCCATGAAATCCTGCTTATTCTAGCTTGAGTCCAACCTTCTACTTGATTAGTTACCCCATTCACATCCTCTTCTTCTCTATCATTATACTCTAACACCAACCTCTTTATGTCCTGCTTCTCTTCCAGCTTAGCAGCTTCGTTCTGCCTTGTGGTTCGCACCAAAGAGCATTCTTGAGGAATGTACATTTGCTTTGTTTGTTGCTTGTGCCCACGCTTCACTAAAACTTTCACTTGGACATCTCGGTTTCCTTGATTTTCATCTACTAATGTATCACTAACACTCCCCCATTCCATTACTCTACCTTGATGATTATTTGATGAACCCTCTAGAACACTTAATGGGATTGTTATGTCTAGTGTGGGCCGGGATCGCAACTCGAGTTTTCGATTTTCCAAGCTCTCTTGCATGATGGCCTTGAGCTCTCGATCAAATTCGTCTTCTTCTTTGAGGTCAAGATTTAGGGCCTTCTGTCTAGAATGGATTTTCTCATCTTCATCTGAAATGGGTCCTACCTCTTCTTCATCGTGGTTGTCATCGTCGTTGTCCTCATGCTCACTCCCTGCCTTGTGATGATCGTCATCCAAGTCATCATTGTAGCCCAGAGCACGAGGACCGATTGAGCCACTCCAGGAGTCAGTTTCACTATCCCTAGTCACATCGCCATTTGACAAGCGTTGGGTGTTGTCCATACTGCTTTGTGTTAGGCTGTTCGAATATTTCTTCATTTCTAATCGCTTCTCATAACTGGCCTTGACATCCTGCTCCTCTAAGTCAGCAAGAGCTGTGTTGACTTCTTTAATGGACATATAATGCGTCATATTTGGTCGCAGATCTGCAAATAAATCCTGAAAAATACAAGAGGTCACATACAACAGTAAATATACGAACTGTATTCAGGATAAAAAAGATTTGTTTCATAAGATCCAATAAATGGCAAATAGACCTGGCAAAACTGACGCTGCCTGTACCCAACTTGGATAACCCTTTTGCCAAGTCTATTATTGCCAGACCGACCGCACAAGCGCACACCAATGAGACTAATATCCATTGCCTCATGTGAGCCGTGTCTGTAGGTCAACAAATTTCTATGAAGGACAAGTCGATTCTTTTCCTCATATCCAGGCACAGATCTTGTAAAAATTCCAGATATGCAATGTCTGAAGAACCTTACAGATACAGCAAAAAGAAGGGGAGAGGAGTAGAGTATGGCACCTGTAAATCAAACTCAATATCAAGCGGAAGGGCACCCTTGCTTAAAGTATATCGCTGGAAATGTATCAGAAATCGATCAAGTTCCCTTCTGGAGGAACCTTGGTCAAAATATTGTCCACAGGTCTCAAGAAGTATCATCACCATTCTAATGCGAAAACAATCCTCAGGCGGGTCCAGAGCACCTTGCTGATGAAAGAAGACTATTAGGAATGAAGTTGAAGATAGGAGCCAAGACTCGGTAACTGTCAAGCCTACACTTGACCAAGTACCTCTTTTTAGATTAAAAGACAAAGACAAAGGTGAAGACTCAGGTTAATCAGCTAAGTTGATGGAACTCAACTACAAAAATTTTATGGCGAGGATGCCAAGCAATAGTGCAATTATAACATTGCCCCTAAGATTCACTCTTGGCTTGGTATGGCATAAGGGAAGATATATGTATAGAAAGCAAGTTAGGCAGCCATAGTGGCGAATCAAGTATTTTCTAAGTGGGGTCCTACACTTGACCAAGTACCTTGTATGCTGCAACAAGCATCCACCACCGAGCAGCCATATAGATCAGCTAAGGTCAAAAGTCGCCGGCCAGCAATAAATGTTTTCACTTATTGTAATGTGTGACCAACAGACAGCCAAACAAATCAGCAATGGCCAAAAGCCATAAGTCAGCAGATAACGTTTTCACTTACCCTATGACCAATAATCTGAGTTCAGAAATAAAAATAAGACATCTAACATGGGAGCTCAAGGGTTATAATAGATCAATACCTCAGCTGTACCATGGCCAAAAACAAGGATCAGATAGAGTGTCTCAAAAATAACTGATGAGTCCACCAGTTCATAGTTGTACAGCTCTCCTAAGAAACGCATGTGTGCAAGGCGTCGTTGCTGCATCTCATAGTCGTTCATTTCTAACCCCATTCTGATCTCCTCCAAAACCTGAAACCCAAGTAACATCACTTGCACTATTCTGTAGAAAAAAAGAACATGTATGATATGTAAAATCCAAGGAAATGATACATGAACCATCATTAAATTTAATAAGAATTACTATGTGGTGCAAAATATCAATAGTGTCAGTTATGCGTCTATCCAGTTAAATATTACTCTGTAATTGGCAACCAAAGATTTCAGAAGATTTGTTTTATAAATTCATTCGTGGCTGGCCAATTTTTTTGCAAAAAGTATAAGGTAAATTAAAAACAAAAAATTCCATCTGGCACCTACAAAGAATTTTCTACAAAACAACAAAAAAAAAAAAAAAAAAAAAAAAGGTACTAGATCACATATAATTACGTAAATACCTCATCAACAACAGCAACTGCAAAATTATCATGATAGTAACTGAGGCCAGCTGTTAGGGATGCAATCAGATGAATTTGCCCATATTTTCCCCTGTGAACCTTCAGAAAGCATTTCAACAAATACGGCTCACATTCACTCCAAGGTAATTTGTGGAGCTGTCTAAGCACATGCTCAATTGATGACTTGTCAAGATCTGAAAATAACAGCTTTCTTATGTACTGCAGGTACCAAACAGATGTACTCTATCAACAACATCATTAAGCAAATAAACAGGAAAAAGAAGGACAAAAATTCACAAATAGATCAAACCTGATGCAGTGGAGGGCGGACTTTAGAGATCCTAGCAGGTCGATCAGGAGGTTTGCACAAATAATAAGCATTTTCAACTAGAGTGCTATGGCGAGGATCCAAATTCTTTACATTTTTCAAGCGCATAAGAATCTCCAACATGATAGCCATGCGTACACTAGTCTCAGGAGAACGGTATAAAAACCTCCCACATGTCTCCAAAAGATTGCAAGCCACATCTATGTTATGGTGGGAAAAATCATCGAGACAAGTCTGGACAAGAAAATTCATAAGTGTGAATAAAACCTCAAGACATTCATTTCAGAGCAAACATTCAGGACATTTGACTCAACATGGGACAAGTCTAATCACAAACCTAAATAGAGGAGAGATATACAGTTCTATTGAATAATAGGAACCTTTCATCCGCAGCCTTGAGGGCTGAGAAATCTCTTAGACAAAGATGAAGCCAAACAATACCGTTTATCGTAATCCGTAAGTAGCACTAATGACCCAAACTTAACATACGTCAAACATTCAAATTTGACCTTCACTTTTAAAGATAATGATTTAATGCCATACTACTTGCACCATCACTAAGTCTGATACTGAAATAATCTATAAACATCGTAGCTTCTATTGAACTCCAATGACAATACCTATACATCAACCATACCTTCAAACAGCTAAATACAAGTCCAGCTGGAGCAATTTTAAATTTGCACAGTTCTCCTATGAACCTGATATTCCTGATCTTTGTTTCAATGTTCATTTGGTCCTGAAGTAACCAAATCACGAATCATAAATATTATCAGCTATAATGGTTGTCAAAATGTTACCAAAAAACAGGGTAAGATAGGTAATAATGCAGCCACAAGAACATGAAATCTCAATACTAACCTTCTTACTAGTTAAGAAATTAAACTCCTCTTCCAACAACTGCAAGAGCATTGAGGAAATGTCCCTCGTACAGGTTGACAGTGTTCCAACCATGCGCGAGTAGTATGGCAGCAATTCAAGGGATGTTCTGGGTACATTGAATAATGCCCTAACAAGCTTTTTCCGACTAGACTTTGAGTTCAGATAGCAAAATTCTACCTGAAAAATATACAATTAAACAAGCCTTATTTCTTAAGTGCAATCCAGAAAGAACTATAGGAAGTATAGATCACCAACTACCAATTTTAACACACCAGGATACGTACAGTTAATTGATCGATAAGATCACGACTGACACAACCAGGAAGACGACGCAAAAAGGTTTCCAAATTGGTAGCTTTAAGACCCTTTTTATGCTTGTGTTTTTTCCCCTTCTTTCTCCTATTTTTTTCTCCCTTGTCAATCTTTCTTTCTTTCCCCTTGCCTTCCTCAGCATCTTTATTCTTTTCTGTGTCACCTTTCTCCTTCTCTTTCGCATCTTTCACATTCCCTTTCCCATTTGTTTTACCATCCTGCAAAGCTCCAGAGTCTGACAGGGACTCGACAATATCCTCAGCTTTCTGGCTGTGTTCAGATTCTGAAGCAAGATCCTGATCAAGAATTATCAAGAGGAAAAAAAAATCATTGGTACACAATTCAGATTGAATGTGCATAGCCATGCCATTTATATATAAAAATGAAATATATAAGACAAAAAGAACAGTTGTGAGACCCTACCACATGTACTTTAAATGCTTAACCATGACTAAATCAAAAAATCTATGGGATCCATCCTTTTCCCAGTTCTCAAGACTCTCAAGAATTTTGAGAGCAGAAATGGCTCATTCTGGACATCCTAACACCAATTTTTCCATCAATTCAAAACTGCAATTTCTATATGGATGATGTACACGGCTCGTATAAAAAAAATGACCACTGTACTAGTAGACATTTCATTGTACATGATGAAATCTCAATTAAAAAAAAGAGCTGTGTTGATAAATAAACAAATCCTTACATCTGATTGTTCATGAATCTTTCTTGGTTGCTCGTTGCCCTTGGACTCAGCTTCACCCAACAAAACAGCTGGAACAAAGGCTCTGGAGAAGAAGTTGTTACAAACATGACTACTTCTTACAATAATGACACAGATGGTCATTTCCCTCTGAAGGCTCACCATTTATTATTTTCCGGGGTAGGGAATCAAATATCTCAATCCTTGTTAGAGAAACCTACAAATGATGACGTGAATACGCATTGAGCAATAGATGTAGAAAAAAAACAGCAAACCTAAGGTCTGGCAAGCATTCATAGAAGGCCCGTGTATCCTCATCATCCCACACTGGCTCAACAGTGGAGGATTCTATACCAATGGCAAAAAATGCAGAATCACCACCAGTTGTTACCCTGGTAGTATGGCCATCCTCAAGTATCACTGGAGGTTGCATATCAAGGGCTTCAGCTAAGCTGATGATAAAAGGAAAGGAGAAATCAAACAAAATGGCAAGTCAAACTAAAAACACCAAAAGACAAATGTATAAAAACCATCATTAGCTGACAAAGCATTAAAGCAAAGAACTTACGATGAGACGCCCCGATACAGATTATCATAAGATTTTCGCAGCTTCTCATATGAAGATACATCATCATCACTTAGCTCACCCTTAGAGTTCAGAATTTTCGCATTCTCGTGCTCCAACTGGTGAAGAGACTAAGCACAAAAAACAAAAAAAACAACATATGTACGGATGTACCAGCATCAGAAATCAATCAAAAGAATAACAATGGCCAAATATGAAAAATAACATTCTTTTCAAGGCAATTTGGGCACATTCACTAGAAAGGGGAAGATACCGACTCCATTCAGGGATGACAATGAAAGGACAAATGTTTAGATAATTAAGAACACAAACCTTTTAGAGAAGCAAGTAACTAAATCAGTATACAAAAAATCTCTTTTGCTCGAAGAGCAGAAATTGCCACAAACACAACAACACTACAAGATAGACTCACTAACCCACCCAGGCAGCCAGCGGGTCAGGCCTAAATATTGATAACAGTTAAGACATATGAAACACAATTACACAAACAAAAAAATGAACATAAAGTGAGAACAGGTGGTGAAAAGAGAAGCCAATAATATACGTGAGAAGGTCAAAGAAGGAAGCTCATGCCCAAAAATTTCAGAACTTACAGCATGCTCAGCCTGTAGTACTGCAGCAATTGTATCATAATATCCATAGAACACCTTCTTGAAAATTTTCTTCTGATCATCTGTTATACTGAGATCCCTGAAAAACTGCAGTAATGGCAACACATCAGCAAGGCACAGAATAGGAAAACAGTGAAAATCTACAGTATCTAAGAGCTTAAGATAGTTGAGCTATTGATTGCTCTAGGCCTCTAGTTATCATTTTGCAAGGAAGCTACAAAACAGCTGCTTACTTATCATTTTTCATCGTAATGCACTAATGTCAAATGCACTCATCCTTAAAAGAAAATATTAAAAATAAGAAATACAAAAAAGCACCACATTACTTTCTAGAGTTATCATTATGCAAGAAAGCTATAAAAGAGCTGCTTGCTTATCATGCAGCTCCAAATCTCCAATCCCTATTTATAAAAAGAGCAATTTTACGGTAAGACCGTCTTTTTGTATGAGACCATTAAAAGTAACTATGGTATACTTGAAAAGTAACTTAAAAATGATAAAGTTACTTGTGAACTCAAAAATAAGTTACTTTTCAAATACTCCGTATAATAAAGTTAGTTTTAATCGTCTCCTACAAAAACACGTCTCACCATAAAATTTGTATTACAGGATGAGAAGCCATACAAAATTAAACTTGTATTCCTCAAACTACACAGCTCAAGGATAATTGCTTTACATAGCCACCAAACAGCTCAACTGAGATTTTGCTTGCATAAATATATGATGTATTCACTAAATCTTTCTTGTTAACTATAAATAACATGATGCATTTCAAATTGACTCCTTAGAAATTCATCTGTTTCTACGAGGGCAACAACCCTCTCCTCTTATTGACCTGTCTCGACTCCAATCCATCTTAAGAAGGTATCTAAGAGGTTTACATGTACACAGGTTATAAGAAGGAGAAGTTTAAAGCACCAGGGAAGGCGTAATAAAATCAACAAGAGCTAAATCCCAATATATTAAAGGGCTGGTAGTTGGGAGCCATAGAACACTGCATGGGTAAACTAAAAATGATACTCCATATTATTTTGAATTAGAAAACACAGAAGACTTCATATAATATTTTTAGCTTATTGATAGGTAATTTCATAAAAAAAATCTCTTCCCTAAAGCTTCAGTCTTAGAATCTTAAGTAACCCGTCAAAGTTTCACATGCAGTATTTTAACCCCAACTGAACCAGTAGACATTAGCCAAGCCAAACCTACCTCTTCAAGAAATTGCAATCGAAGATAGGAAAGTCAGCTTTAAGAACGTAGAACATAAGATAAGACCAAACATACCTCTTCATGAAATTCTGGCCCAGATAATGGAAGACCTAAAAATGCTCTACCCTGCCGAGCAAAAGTAGCTAGAAGCGACAAATTGGTCTGGGTATTATATCGGTCCTTCAAGTGTTCAACACTAGCAAGATCTTTGAGGATAATAACAAAAATACTGCTGTCTTCGATAACTCCAACAAAATATAGTTCCAACAGGAGCTTTAAAATGCTTCTCTTCTTCATGGCCTTTGAGTTCCTATCCGTCTCAAAATCTTCAGCTACCTTTCCAGGAAAGAACACCTTCAAAAAGCCCTGGCTAAGGCTTGACGAGAAGTCTGGATATCTTTGATGAAGGAAGGAACAAATCTGTCCAAAGTCCACATTAAATACTGCAATGTCAAAAAGGATCACAAGAAGTTGCGTGACAAAATAAAAGCATTATGAACATCTCTCATCTCACTCTTTGGGCCACTATTGGCCTTCACCCCTTGAAAGAGATGACATTTTTCAGCAATTAAAAGATTTAGGCATATATAAATATAAGTCTACAATGTAAGGGCTATCAATGGGAGGAAAAGACTCAACACAACACAAGCAAGTCACATCATAATATAAATTATAGAATTAAGTGAAAACATTGACGGTAACTTAAAAAAAAAAAAAAAACTAGCTAACCAGTCCACCTGCCACGGTGCCACCAGAGCTATTCATATATGATAGTAGTATAATTTATAGGTTTGATTACAAAGCTACACGGGGATCGGAGCAAACAAGCTACCTGAACAGCAGCCTGTATGTCTGAGCTTTTAAGCTTAGTGTCACATATAACCACGACCACCTCAGTCACAAACTTGCTCATATTGATGCCTCGCAACTCATCCATCAACCCTTCTCGAGATTCTTCTGTTATCTGCTTGAGCTTTTTTATGACAGCAGTGTTGCGTTTGATGCTAGAATCCAATGTTCTTAGAAAAACAGGATCTGCAAGGGAGAATACATGCACGATTAGCAACTAAAAATCAAGCACCAAAATAGTAGGGAATGATTTGCAACATACTTTTCCCATGAAAGGGTTGAAAATTTAACCATGTGCCTCCATACTGACATTATTGCAGGTTTGACAAGCTTGGACATGCAAAAGGATGAAGTAATATGCATAGTGTTCTAATTCTTCTAATTAAGTAGATCGACATGTGATTGGTATTTTGCCGCGATAAATGAGAGGCATGAGCCAAGGCACGGGCCAGGGTGAATCTATAAGAAGATTCCAACAACTTACCAGGTCTTTCAGGTTTCAAATTATTTTGACGTAGAGCCATCTTTGCTTCAATTGACTTCTTTAATTCCTCAATGTGAGCAGCAGCTTCCTGAATCCCCAAAAATTTTAAACTAAAAAACCAACCCAAAAACTAAAACTTTAACTTAAATAGGACAGATTATCATGGTTTTTATTAGTCAATGTACAAAGCGCTGCTATATCTGTTTTAAGGGCTTCGAGATGACTGGGCAAAGTTTTCAAAAGGTTTCGGCCCGTCTCTGGAAAGGGGTCTTCTATATTAACAAGTATGACACAAGATCAGTGTTCGGAGCTTAAAAGATGACCTCCAAAGTGGACACGTCATCTCAGCTATCCTTAACAGTTCCAACACATGTTTAAACAATACCCCAAACAAAAAAAAAGGCGGCAGAGAAGAAGGCGTTGATTACAGCAATAGCAAAAACATGACAAGATTGTAAAGCTAAGTACTTTTTAAAAGACAATAGAGCCACTAACCTTCAAAATTGTGCTTCTATAGAACGCAGGTATTAAAAAAATGTCAGCTTACACGAACCAGTTAACCTCGCCATCTTGTTTTCAATCGGTTCGACATAAGTCACACAACAAGACACTCATCATCATGTCATGTAGCCTAGTAACCTAACTATTATCTACGGAATACAGAGTATATCATAGTACCAAATTACGGGTGCATTAAATTATCACTCCCACTAATATTTCACTTGTTTCAGTACACTAGATTTTTGCACATCAACAAGGAATGGATTAAGAATGTGACGATCGCAAATTTACTAGTCCATCGAAGTGAACTTTACATTAGGGTAAGAGTATATTTGTAATTTTCTGAACTAAAATCACCAAAATAGAAAACATAAACAACCAGGTGAAATGTCAGACAACCACAACAAATCCTTCGAGCTTCACACTATCATAGTATCCTAAGTATTGGATAGAGACTACAGAGTATGTCATAGTATCAAATTACTAGTACATTGGGGCATTTGATTAGGGGATTTTAGGAAAGGCAAAGGAAATGAAATCCCCCAGTTCCTTTGTTGTTGCTTGTTTATCCATCTTTTCCTTACCCTTTACCCAATTTTCAGAATGGAACTACCCCAAACTCCCCTCTCGTATTCCATACCCTCACCCTACTACTTCCTATCATCAACACTACGACCCCCTACATCTACCACCAACACCCACCACCTCCTCCCACATCGACACCACTAACACTGGTGCCGCCGGCAACCCCTCACTCTAGCCCACTCACCGGCGCCACCTTGACAGGTTTTTTCCGCCTCCCCAGCCCAGCCCCACTTCCCTTCAAAACCCACCATCCCCAACCTCTAAGCACCCTCTATTTCGCTCATTTCTATACATTTAATTTTTTGCACATGAACAAGGAATTGATGGAGAATGAGAAGCAAGTGGACCCGTCCATCAAAGCACAC
This sequence comes from Silene coronaria, assembly GCA_028566215.1. NCBI lineage: Eukaryota > Viridiplantae > Streptophyta > Magnoliopsida > Caryophyllales > Caryophyllaceae > Silene > Silene coronaria. The sequence goes on along the minus strand of JAOWBH010158013.1, from coordinate 1,103 downwards.
ATCACACTTGGGTAAGGATATATTGTAACTCTATTTACTCAAACTCGCCAAAATAAGAAATGTAAGGAAACAAGTGATATGTCAGCGAACCACAATTAATCCTTGGAGTTTCATAGTGAAACAGATTGCAACTACGCAAACCACAACTAATAAAGTAAACAATGGCATAAGTTTATAACTACTCAACAACACGATATCATTTCGATGAAATTGTAAAGAAACCTTGCCTACCTAAGTCGGACATTGAAACCAATGAAACAAACACCATCAAAATTAACTGCAATTCACGAAATTACGACGACCAAAACGATTAGTTACCTCATCATTTAGTTTCTGTTCACCGCCACTGTGGCATTCCTCTTGTTGTTGATCCATTTCTACAACACCACAAACATAAACCCTAATCAAACGCCATTATCATCATCATCAATTCATCATCAACTTTAACCACAAACAGTTTTACTTGTATTGCTTTCTTACGTAACTTAAAACCCTCAAATCACGAACCCTAATTCGGGCATGGAAAGTAAATTGGGGAGAAAATTCGAATTGTTTCAACAAAAAAAAAAAAAAATAATCAAAATGAGGATACCAGAAATGTGGTAACGAGGTGGTGTTAGTCAGTGGAGGAAGTGAAGGAATCAAGAGAGAGTATAGAAAGTTGTGATCATAGAGACGGCCATTGTCGAAGCTTAATTCTCATTTTACGCGCTCTTCCTTTTGTGCTACTCGTACAATCTTCACTGTTACGTACTTACTTAACACAGGGTTTTATTTTCGAACCGGCGGAAGTGGTACCCAATTGTAAAATCAAATCTTAAGTTTTAAATATACTGCCGAGTAAAATAATCGAAATTTATTTTCGTAGTACGTATTTTACTCATCGCAGTACTTTTTATACCAAAATTTCCATTTGTTTGCCATTTTCTAAAAAACAGTAAACTTAATTCTGTCTTCATCTCTCTTAGTATAAAAGGAAAGTATTTTCCTGGCTTCCTATTGGCTGAAATATTTTGGAAAAAAAAAGTAGAAAAAAATCGGTGACCCTCACCACGTTTCAAATGGAATTAATTACTCTCTCTCCACAATTAGCATTCAATTTA
>JAOWBH010158002.1:0-11536 GCA_028566215.1 Silene coronaria | reverse complement strand
ATATTATCAAAATATTACTTGTAATATTTTTATATTATATTTGAAATAATAAATATAATAAATATTATTTTGCTATTTTTTTACCCAAAATTTAATTTTAAAGTCAATTTTATCTCATGAAATAATAAAATAATTACTAAAATAATAAATATAATAATATTTAATTTTAAAAAGTATGTAATTTTGCTGAAACATGGTTAAATAAAAAACGTCAGAAACTTTTCTCTGACCCTAACCCGAACATGATAAAATAAAAAATCGAGTCGGATCATATCGGACTTTCAATCTCCACTAGACCCATTATAGTAATTTCACCCAAACACCCTCCAAAACATTTAAAACCTTGAAAACTAAAACCGCGGCAAACTCAAACCCCAAATCCCCCAACTCAATCCCTTCTTAATATCCCCTGCGCGCCATTTTTACACTCACAACAAAAAATCTCCGCCATTTTCAACCCTTCTTTCTTTCTTCTTCACCTTTCTCTCTCCTCTTAAACTCCGCCGCCATTACTTCCTTTTCTTCTAATATGCGCCACCACATCGCCACCTCAATCTCCCCCGCAACCCCATACTCGGAACCGATAAAGCCGGGGAAGAAGCGCGGTAGCTACAACTGTACTCGTTGCGGTCTTCCGAAACGTGGACACGTGTGCAACACCGCCACCGCCATCGTCATCGCCAACGCCAACTCCGATGTATCCCCCGTCACCCCGCCGATGCGCCGTCAACGGAGTCTGAACTTTGTTGATGCTGACGTCGGCGAGGTGGAGGATTCCGGTGAGAATGATGGGGGTGAGGGGTGGGTGTGGGAGGTGATGAGGAGGTTGCCGCCGTCATCGGTGGTGGCTGCGGCGGGGGTTTGTCGGGAGTGGAGGGAGGTTGGGTTTCGGGTTTGGAAGGCGGTTGAGGAGATTAGGGTTAGGGTTCCGAGGGTTGATTCGGTTGGGTTTGTCGGGTCGGTTTTGAAGCGGTGTCGGTCTCTTGTTCGGATCTCTCTTAGAATGGAGAGGTTTGATACTTGAATTGTTATTGTTGTCGTCGTTTTTTGATTTTATAGTAATGTTTTTGATTGATTTCGATGAATTGATGGATGGATGGATCAATCAGATCTAGGGTTCTCGATTAGCGATGTAGATTTAAGGGTAAAATTGCGTACATCTGGAGCTAAATTTAGCTTGTTTTATTTGATTGAATTATTACATTTTACAATCATTTTGTTTGATCGGATGGCGATGGATTAGATCTAGGGTTGGTGATTAGCGTAGTTGATTTAGGGGTAAAATTGCGTACATCTAAACATGAAAAACAATCAATTTAGTCGGGTTTTGGTTTTATAAACGGGTTTCTGCTGTTAATCAAGTTTTGAAGGTATAAGTATTGAATTAATTAAATTTAGGGTTAAGTGGAATTCGATCTAGTTTATGAATGATGATTTGTAACATTTCGAAGATATTAAGGATAATGAACAATAGTACATTGCGAAAAGACAGGAAAACTGAGCTGAATCTATAGCCTGTGACGTCGATCTTCATTGATCTGAGTTTCTGCCTCGATACTTTGTCATAGTTTTAGGGCTTAGGGTTCTAAGCAATGCTGATTTGATTCGGCATGTGACAGATTCTATATTTTCTTGGTGTGATAGGAGCAACTGTGTCGAGTTTGATGCTAACCGGTTTCAACCCAGTTAGTAAGAAGTGAAGACTGATAGACTAATCTGAACTAATTGATACTCTAAACATTCAGCAATAGTGAATTTATGCTAATCTGAACTAATTGATGATCGAAGATGAGCTAGCAGTCTGTGATTTTGCATTATTAGTGAGCTAAGCATTAGTGAATCAGATGCTGATCTGAACTGATTGGTTGCGTTACTAATGAGCTAAGCAATGGTGAATAGGATGCTAATCTGAATTGATTGATGATCTAAGATGAGCTAGCAGCTTGTGATTTTGCTTAATTGGTGTGTTAAGCAGTAGCGAATATTATGCTAATCTGAACTGATGTTGATCTCGGAGACTGAGACTAGCTAGCGGTTTCTAATCTTGCTAGCAGTTTCTGATCTTGAATTACTGGTGTGCGTAGCAGAAGTGAATATTATGCTCATCTAAACTGATTGATGATCTAAGATGAGTTAGCAGATTGTGATTTGCATTACCCATAAGCTAAGCAAAAGGGAATGATAAGATAATCTGAGCTGATTGATGATCTAAGACGAGCTAGACGTTTGCCATTTTGCATTAGTAATGTGATGAATGGTGTAATTGGATCTATGTTGCATGAACCGATGCATGATGAACTTTGTTTTTGCACTCGCAATATCACATAAAGTTGTATTCTCAATGTGTTCTGTTTCATTGCAGTGATGTAGATGCAACAATGCTGGCTTGTATTGCCTTTTCATGCCCAAATCTGGAGTCGTTAGAGATTTTGATGTCAGAGTCATCATCCAATCGAATAACTGGGTATACTAGCTCAGCTTCCTATTCATTTTAGTGTAATGCTATTGTGTAGTTAATGTCTCTCGCTAAATTTATCTCACTCGAATCATGCACTGTCTGTATCTGTAGGGATGAGTTGAGTCGTTTTCTTGGTGATAAAAGATGTCTTTCGAATCTTAAGATGGAGGGTTGCTCTTCTATGGGATCGCTCATTATTTCCTCGACTAGCCTTTCTACACTATGGCTCTCAGATCTTCATTCTCTTTCAAAGACGGTACACTTTCTCCATTTCTGCTTTGGTGTTAAAAGTCTAAATTCCCTCTTCATTCTCGGCATATTTACCTCTTATCTGCTTTGTATGTGCTTACATTGAAACTCATTGTTTTAGGTTATCAATTGCCCAAATTTGAGGGAGCTATCGTTGAACTTTTCTCGTCAAGAAAATGATACAACTGATTTCACATCCGTGGCAGAAAACTTGGGAAGATTTTGCCCTCGGTTGCAGAGTATTTATCTTGCATCAACTAACATCTCTCATTCTACTGTTCTTGCTCTCAGCAGTGCCAATTTGAAGTAAGCTCCAGCTTCTTAACCTCCTGATTTTACGATTTTCTTTGCTATAGGTGGCTAGAACCAAACATAGCACATTGCACCTTTCTTGCAACAAGAACAACATAACCTTAAATCCCCAAATTGATTTGAAGCCAGCTAACACGATTCATCAATTATGAGCTATACGAAGATTAGGCTCTGCACGTATTTAATATATCTGATGTTTCTACGGTTCAGGGGATTGAAAATGCTTTCGTTAGTATTGGGTTCCGGCATCACTGATGCTTCTGTGGCTGCTATAGCCTATAGCTTCACAAAATTAGAGCTTCTTGACTTGAGTGGGTATGTCACTTGCTGTGCTTCATTTTTAATCTCGTCTGCGAGCTTGTAAATTGTTTCTCACGAACTAGTTGGTTTGGTTCTACTTTCCAGTTTACTCGGTTTATCTACATGGAAACATAACGACTTCATTGTGTTGGTTTAGGTCCGGCATCAGTGACAGTGGCATCGGAATTATATGTAACGTGTTCTCTCGAACACTCACAAGACTACTGCTTGCTCTCTGCCCCAATGTTACTTCAAGTAATTTTATACTCCTATTCTCATCTTTTGGTATTTCTTAATTTCAAAATATGTTTCATAATGAACTTCGCATCCCGCAGGGGCAGTTTTGATATTGATGGGTTCGAACCCAAGTCATGAGTATCAATGTACCATCTGGAACTAATAGTTTTGTTGATGATCAGGTGGTATTCAATTTGCTACGGCACAACTTCCTCATCTGGAACTATTGGACTGTGGAATGTCAATATCGGGTCCTGACACTGATGACGTTTCTGTGGACGAAACAACTGATTATCCACTGCAGAAAAATAGTACCAACTCTCATCACATCTACCAGAAGCTTATAATCAAGCATAGCCGACTGAAGAAACTTAGCTTGTGGGGCTGTTCTGGCTTAGACGTGAGTTTTCCGTACCTATATAACTTCTAGTACTAGCTCTTTGAAGTACTTGACTTCATTTCTGATATTGCTGAAATAAACTTGTAGGCCTTACACCTGAACTGTCCGGATCTCATCGACTTAAATCTAAATTCTTGTCGAAATTTACATCCAGGTGTGTTTTCTGGGGATAATCTACCTTCTAATTGATGCTTAATTGCTATACACTGTAAATCTGTAATATTTCTCGAATTCTAACTGTTTCTCTTGCGTATTCAGAGAGGATGTTTTTCCAGTGCCCAAACATAGAAACAATACATGCAGCGAACTGTGTGGATATGTTACACGAAGCAATCGAAACCCAGGTAAGACCTCAGAATGTAACTCCTGCTTAGACTAGAGCCTCTTTAAGGGTAGCTAATTGCAACTGATTTGACTCCTATGGATATTTTTACAGGTTAATAATCCCACAGAAAGCCATTTTATAAGCAAACGCATGCCCGATAGCTCTAAGCGAGTTAGAGTTCCTCACATGTTCTTTCAACCGGTGAGTCTCCTGATTTAACCTGTAGACCTAGGATGCTAATTGCTGCCTTAAAATAAGGTCTTTCAGGAGTCAGGAACAGCATCTCTGTTTTTTCGTGGTTTTCTGGACGAGAAATAAGCAATCAGAAGAGTTAATCTGTAAACGAACTGTGTTATAGCTCATTAGTTATTGTCTTAACAAAAACCTGTCAAATTATTGCATTAATCTTCAGACTCTTACAGTCGAGCTAAAATATATGATACTCCCATGTCTAATTAATGTATGATAAAAATCTCGGTATGAGAATCTGTCATCAATCCATGGTGGTTGACACCGTGCTGTTGATGAAATTTTGTCGAGGGAGTGGAGAGTTCTAGCCATCTAACCACGCAACACAACCAAATTGAAGTGTCGAAATGTCAATGTAACTTAACATTGAACTAACAAATCCTTGCACAATAATATGATTCGTTATCTTATCTTCGACTCCATGTAAACTGATCAAAGCTATTCTTGTTCATGTAGCCTTCTGATGATACCAAACACAACCAAGCTCAAAAGCGAAGATGTATCGTATCGACAAGATGAACCCTCCATCTGTGATATTCCTAATTTCCTATGTACACCATTGATACCTCTTTGTACTTCATATCTGTTTATGAGAGTTTAAAGTCTCTTGCTTAATTTACACTACCCTCTTTGCTATTTGCAATTTGGGAGACATAAAAGAACAAATTTTATGCCATTTTTCTGTAGTTCATGAAAGAAATTAGAAAAATCAATAAAAATTACACTTTCCCTTCAATTGTCATGAGTTTTTCTGTCAACTTTACACCTTCTTTTGTAAAAACAAGGGCTAGCAACTCAATGTTGAGTATTTTCTAAGGAACAAAATGTCTTATGATTGTTTTTTTTTTTGGCTTTTATCATCTGGTTTAGTCTGGATTTGAGTCAGGTAAGAGTGTAGGATCCCTAGGATAATAAAGTGCTCTCTCATGAGTATGTCATATGAATATATGATTGTGAATTGGTTATACGGATAAATGGATAATGCACGCGGTGCCCTAAGGTTTGACATTTTGCCTGAAATGCCTAATTTTTTGTTCCGAGAAAGTTTAAGAGTCCATAACTCGTGTTTGTGAGTTCAAAACGTGATAAATTAATTTTCAAATCGATCGTCTTTCCGAGAACTACGATTTGAAGAAAAAAATTGTCGTATTTGGATCTCGTAACTAGGAGATTTTGTACGTTAAAGTTTTTTTGAACTAACAAACTTTGAGTGACCATATCTCTTGGTCACGAGTTCGAAACTCGACAATTTTTTTTTCAAGTCGTAGTTCTCGGAAAGATGATCAATTTGAAAAAAAAAAATTGTAACTTTCTAAGCTCGTAAACACGAGTTATGACCTCTTAAAGTTTTCCGGATCAAAAAATTGAGTATTTCGGGCAAAATGTCAAACCTCAAGGGATATAATAACCGCTTGACAATTATGATACGAAAATATAAAGACAGACTCGTCACCAAGAAAGCGTACAGAAAAATAGAACAGTTTTTACGTTCTATGAACCCAGTATGCTGCAAAAAACCGATCCTCTCCCATCTGCAGTAGGTGGACGGTTTCATGGCATTACGATAGTGTTTCAGTGTTGATGAAAGTCGTGGATACCAATTCTCGATGACTTTACTAGCTAACTGACTTACGCACATCTTGGTGAAGCGGAAATTATCAAAATTTATGCAGAGAACAGAAATGAGAGACAATGTATAATGTAATGATCTTTCAGAATAACAGATTCGGAATCAGTAGATGACATGAATTCGGGGTTTAGCATTCTAAATTTCTCCTATTCTAGTTTTTACAGCAGATGGTCTCAAATAAGAGGTTCTGCAACCTTAGTTTACCATGACAACTCAAACGACAAGGTTTCCCCGACGACAGTTTCAAAAGAATAAAGTAATTTACAGGCTTCAATTGCCCAGTTATCCAAGAAATCGTTCAGGCTGCTCAACGTAGACAAGTCGAGGGGAGTTCCAGCCTTAAAGCCTCTCACGTTACCCAACTTTATGCCTTTTAACAAGTGACGCCAACATTTAAGGTTTTCTGCTCGGCAGCAATTTGGTTCTGGTCCCATTGCCAAGCTCTTCAACAACCCCTGAAAAACAGTCCAACATGTCAATTTGTAGTATCCTGATTCCGGAATAATCAACCTAGAAAAATCAACTAACCCATATTGTCCATTAACTTGTAGGCAGACCTGCCAAGACTGAACCGGCACGTACCCTAACAAAATATTCAAAATGACCTAACCCGCATGACCCGATCCCCACCTAATCTGAATGATCAATTTGCCAAGTCTCGTTGTAGGCTTATGAGTGGATATAGACTGATAAATTTCCGTATGACAAAGCAATCTTCAGAGACGAGTGGTATAAAATTGAAAAAAGAATAGGTTGATCCAAAAATGTTGTACACTCTTAGACAGCAGCTTTCTATACAACCCTAAGCTCTTTTCATATTCTTTTACTGACATCTTTCCCAGAGAACAAAATTTGAAAACAGGCAGCTTAAAAAGACGGTACTTTGTTTAGCTTAACATGTATATGTTCATCATAGCAAAAATGTACTCCATACTCTATTTGTAGTAAAAAGAAGACCGATAATCACGCACATGAGAGATATGAACTAGGACGGGAGTAAAGTCCCTACAGCCCAATGTAAACAAACATGAATTAATTATTGTAGGAGTATAGAATACAAACCTTAACATGCATAGGCGAATTATTATTTAGCTCTAATTTTAAAGTTTTCGGATGTAGGTTCTCGAATAAGCCATCCAAAAGATCTGCATACTTCCCTGATGTAAATGCATAAATGACCAACTTCATACTTGTCAGCTCAAAGGGCCTAGGAAGTTGTTTTCTATTAAGGTTTTCCGTAGTGAAGGCGATTTCATTCCCCTGGCCAAGAGATAGATCAGAATTATCAACTGCAATTCCAGAAAAAGGCTAGCTGTTCCAGAAACTGTTAAATGTACTCCATTTATCTCAGCCAGTAGTTTACGTTTGCTTTCGAATCTTTTTATTTAATTTATAAGCACATAAGCATCCAAGTGGCCTATGTAATCCACCACACAAACATACTTAAAGGGAAACGTAAACTATTGGCCGAGATAGACTAAATGGAAATAGGAGAAGTATTCGCTAGGGCAGCTGAAGTAACAAATAGCTCCATTAGAAACTTAGGCATACCCGTGCAGAAGTAATTGACAAAATCAACTCCTGGAATTTATTATTTCTGAGAAAGTTGTTCAACTCCATGAACCAAGACCTGTCCGTATCAGTTGAAGGCACGGGAAGTTCAGCTATTCTGTTACCAGAAACACTATTCAATGATAATTGAGACATGCCCTTGCTGTGATATTTAAATACTTGTAAACCGGGTGTATCAAACTCAGCTTTCTCGGTATTTGAGCAATTGTGAAGGTATACTTCCTTTAGAATGGAACTCGAGAGCTTCACAGCTTCTTTGACAACACTTTCACCCAGAGACAAATGCTCAAGTTGAGGAAAGGACACGAAAATGTCTCTCAGAGATTTTGCATCAATGAAAATGCCACATAAAGACAAGCGTTTCAGATTTGGGCTCACTATATCACTGGTGGATGAAAGTCTCTTCTTTGAACGATAAGAAAACACGAAATCACACTCTTCCAAATTCGTAAGGTTGATGCTCAATCTCTTGATGTTGAGGTTCCTATGTGGATGATACACAATCTTCTTAAGCTTTCTATGACCATTTATCTTAAGTTTTGTAAGCCCCAAACACCCCTTCAACGAGAGCACTTCCAAGGACGGCATGGACAAAACAAATTTCAAAATTGATTCCTCGTCTATGAAGGAGCCATTAAGATGTAACTCAACCAGGGACGAGAGCTTAAGATCCCCCATGTCCGAACAATCAATCAAAATGCAACCTTTCATACTCAAAATAGTCAATGATTGCGATGCAAGAACCCTTATAGGCAAATTGTAGAATCTTTCTCTTCCCAATGTAAGACATAGCTCTAACTCCCGAACATTCAAACCACTAACCAAATCCATCCAAAAATCAACATGAGGGAACAAACCCACACTCAAAAGGGTCATAACAAGACGAAACTTCTTTATACAACGATCATTCTCTGAGATATGTCTCAATTTTTCATCAATGTACCTCATAAACTTTACCCTTTGATCAAAGATCTGGCGTCGCACATCTTTAGGTACCCCGAACTCCTTAGGATTAACTATGTCCAAATATTTCCCAAAGAACAATTCACAACAATCTAAAATGGGAAACGTTTCCCATATATGACGCCACCGTTTAGACAGAACACAAGTTTGTGCAGCAACTTTTACCGGAAGCAATGACAAGATCTGATGAAGGATAAAATCAGGTAGTCCAGAAATTATATCAACACAAGTTGCAATTTCAGCCATGAATGTGTTCAACCAGAGCTAAGGAAAAAAAATAAAAAAATCACTAGGTTAAAAAATTAATTCAAATCATAGTAAATTGGGATAAAACCGGAATTCTACATTATAAGTTATAACAATGGTGGAACTAGGGGGCTAACGGGGCTATCCCCGCCCAAATAAGAAAAAATCGGGTTTACCTTCTAACATCACTAGTTCGCCAACCTAACTACAAATCCTGATACCGCCACCGCAATACTGCATTAACAGCAATTCAATCAACTACTGCGGGAAATTAATCCCCAAATTGCAAGCTTGTTTCCAATTTCACACATGATCATATAATTAACGACATAATTTCATGAATAGAAAACGAATTAATCAAATTTATGCCCAAATTGCAAGCTTGTTTTCAATTTCACCCAATTGATCAAATAATTCAGGCATAATTCCATGAATCAAAACGAAATAAATCAAATTTATCCGAAAATTACAAGCTTGTTTCGAATTTCACCCATATGATCATATAATTAATGACATAATTTCATGAATCGAAACGAAATAAATCAAATTTACGCCCAAATTAAAAACTTATTTTCAATTTTAAATCTGATTGATAAATGTAACTTGTGATCATAACAAAAATCTACACATAATACAATAATCAAAGCATTAATGATTGCACTATAACAGGATTACAATCGAGAGATATACCGAATTGAAGCGAAGAATGGAGAAATCAATAAACGGAATTAGGGTTTGCGCGCGAGAATTTCGCCGGCGATGAAGAAATCGGAGGAATGTATGGCGGTAAAAGGTACGAGGTGCCTAACTAACTAATTAGACGAGAGGGTGTAAATTACCCCTACGGCCCTACTTCATAATTTTATCGGCTAAATTAAGTGATATCTACGTAACTTTTTAATAAAGATCGTTTTATAGCGTGAGTCGTAAAATAAAGTTTTTTTTGGTACAAATCGTAAGATAAAGTAAATAATGTCTAACCCGTAAATACGAAAAATATCTTTCATGCATCAGGCAAATCAATGGAGGTAATTTTACATAATCCTAAATTTAATTATTCGCATGTTCAATTTATAGATTATGGTTTATTTAGTATACTCTTATTAAAAGCTTACACTTTTGTATAAAGTTTAAGTAAATTTTGAAGGACCTTGTTGTCTGTGAGTTGAAACGGCCTTGATAGTGAGTGACTCTACATATTTTCGATTTTTATCCTTGATCATCGTGCTGATCAATGACGAAATGGGAAAATGGATTGAGGGAGTCAAGGCTTTTTATAAATTGTCCTGGTATGCTAGCGATGCTACAACACGGCTTGTGAGTGTCACTGGAACGATTCAGAGACGTCGAATGTTGACCCTAAGATGAAAAGATTAATAGTCTAATACTCTAATGTTTAGCTTTACCGGTTGTAGTGACTAGTGGTTGTGTTTGTATCTTTTACCTTATTTCTTACTTATATCATAACTTAAGTGTCGTTTGGTATTGAGTCAATGATATATTTTTCCCTTACAAAAAAAAAAAAAAAATATCATTCTAACAAATTAGGAAAGAAACACTCAGATCAATAAATAAAAGTAAAAATAAATATCATCATCATCATTATCATCATAGTAGAATATGAAGTTGATAAAGTACATTTAAATGGCGTATATATAACAAATTGTTGTATAAGACCACGTTATGTGTAAACTAGTCTAGTAACCAATACTGCATATAGAAATAAATTAAACTTAAAAAATAAATATTTTATTTCTATAACCTAGAATTTTATATTGATAATTTGTATATTTAAATATGTTCATTTTCACCATAAAATGTCGGACGGTCCCGTAGAAGAGTTGTTGGGCTAAGTTACGAGCTGTATAACAATGGGTAGGACTTATGGCCCAAATCAAATGACACTGGGCTTGTGCTATGCTATGATAATAGATGAGTGGATCAAGTTGTCACTAATTAAACTTTTCAAGATTGTTAATGTCATTAAATGTGTGTGATAAAAGTGCACTTAAAAATATATTTTCCTGTAAAATTATATCAAAATTACATCTTAAATTTGTTAAAAAGACAATTTTTATATATTTAATATTAAGATCGGATCAAATAGTAAAGTTGAAGGATCGTGTTAAGATTATAAGTTTAGAGATTGCAATTAATTAGAATATTAAGATCCTACTTTTTCAAAAAAAAAAAAAAAAGAATATTAAGATCCTACGAATTTATGTTAGACAATGAAAAAAAGTTTTGTTCGCACCTATTATGAGAGGAATGTTAGTTTCAGAAGTCCGAAAAAGTTTCATCCGAAAAGGAATTGGTGATATGAGCTTCATTTATAAAGTAGTAAACTTCTCATTTTATTGTAGATCAGAATACTGAGACCTAAACAAACTAAATAATTGAAGTTTCTTAACAATTTATGATCCAGCCTGTGTTCAAAATCGATTATTTCTAGGTTGATCGCTACTGCTTAAGATCCGATCCAGACTATATTCAGGATCAATCATCATTTCTAGAGCCTCACTTTTTTAAGATCAACATCCTTATAAAGAACTCTAAAAATAGTTATTCGAATTAGAGAAATTCAAGCTTTGATTA
>JAOWBH010157991.1:0-11536 GCA_028566215.1 Silene coronaria | reverse complement strand
GTCTCTACCTTGTGACATGTACTATCCGTCAAAAGGTAGAGACGGAGCGGATAGTACATGTCACAAGTGAGAATTTGTGATAATCACTTTATTTGTACAAAATATTAGATTATTGAAATAAAATACGAAGTATAAAACATATACTGTATATAAAATGATATTATGAAACCATAACATTTTCCTATAAGAAATTATTGTATAATCTGTAGTTTTTAACTTATAATCTTATAAAACAATTTGTAGAACTAACAATTTTATTTGATTGTACTTTTGGTAATCACCACACAAACCTTTTCAAAAAAAAAAAATAGGAAAGAAAATCCAACTATCCTGGAAAAGGAAAGAGAGAATAAATGAGCAACTAATAAAATTATCTAGTAAAGCCCAAAATAAGTACTCAACTATAATAATTTTTACCATAAATTCTCACTTGTGACGGATAGTTGACCTCTCATAATAAGGCAAGTGGGAGGACAAATGGGTACTCCATTTCCTCCCACTTACCTTATTGTGAGAGGAACATTATCCGTCACAAGCTTGAGACGGATAGTGTCCGTCACAAGAATTTTTACAGTTAAGGACTTTAACTACAAAAGTTTACAATTAAGGACTTGGATTTCACGCCGTCAACATTATCCACCAAATGTTTATCTCCCCATGAAGCATCACGTGGGGCCCACTCCAGTATATTAAAAAGGCTTCTTCATTTATTTATTTTTAATTTTTAATTTTTTTTGTGATTGTTAAGACTTCAAAAATAAGATAATTTAAAAATTGGGGTTGACACTTTTGATTGACTCTTTTTTATTTTTGGGATTTTCTATGGTGTACCCTTCTATTTTTTGAAATTCTACCATATACCCCTTGTTATCTCAAATCATCAGATATACCCCTGAAGTCTTTAGTTGATTCTCAAGCGTGACCTTAATGACATCTTCCGTCAATTTTTTTCGTTAGCTGCTTCCATTCATCTTTTTCGCTCACCATCTTCAACCTTTTCACCTAGTATCTTCATCTTTGTCACTTGTTTCTACACCTTTACATCAGATTCACCTATCTCTCTTAAATTTCCATACATTATAAAAGTTAATGACCCTGCACGATCCAACAACTGAAGAACCACCAAACTTGATCAATAGCCCCTAAGATTTTGACCTGCTCCATTATTATACTTCTTATTAATAATCCATGCTCCATTTATGTCTCAGACCAACTCAGAAACTTCACAACTCGAATCGTAATTAAACCCATATCTCATTAGAGCATATGTCAAACATTAGGATTTGGTGTTAGGAAAATTGAGAATCTGGAGGAAAAATTGCCCCTTTTTGTACCTTTGAACAAACGAACTGAACACCATATATGTGATAATTTTCAAAGGAGTTTAGAGTTTTGGATTTTTATTTCAATATTAGGTCCAAAAAATTGGTGTTTGAAAATTTTCATTTTTTTTTTTTGTTGCAAAAAAAGGATGTGAATTGATAGTGGGACTTGGGAGATGAGGTTGGTGGGTGAAAAAGATCAAAGGTAATAGGTGAAGAAGAAGAATAAAGACAAAGATGGTGAGTTAGGAAGATGGATATTCTAGTTAAAGAAGATGACGATGACAAAAATCATATTTTTGACGGAAAATGTGACCAATAACGGAAAAATTAACGGAAGAAATAACTTTGGTTATAGTGTGGAATATGTAATAAAGTTAGGGGTATTTGTGATGATTTAGAAAATCGAGGGGCATATGGTAGAATTTTAAAAAATACGAGGGCACACGGTAGAATTTCACAATTATATTTTTCAATCCGTCTTGCTTGTGACGGGCTATTCTCGTCACAAGGCAAAGACCTCTCACAAAAGGGAGAGGGGACAAGATGTGACACTCCCCATGTGCTTCCCACTCACCCCTAAATGGGTATTTTGTGAGGGAAAACGGTATCCCACATACATTTACGATTTATAATATATTGTTCTATGATATATCTTGAAATTTTGATGAGATGTAAAATTTATAAACAAATTATGAGACACTTTTTAACATTGCATTAATATTTTTTAACACATACTCGGTAGTGGATGAATGATGCGTTAAAATGCACCGGGTAGATTGTAGAAAAGGTTGGATTTAAAATCGTGGAGCATAAAAATTGTGGAGCAATAACGGATAATAAGTTCAAAAAATTGTGAATCAAACATAGTGAATGTAAGCCGGTTTACTAAAGTTTGTTAAATGCATGATCAAATCTTCTTTCATATAAACATTACATTACCGGTTTTACAGGGACCAAACGCGAGTGCCCGTTGTAGGCACGCATAAATACATTAGTAGTAATGTCGCTTGGAATTTTTTGAAACTACGTACAATCTTGGCGGACTCCAGAGTCATGCACATTCATAAGGCAGATTGAAGTGCAGGATGATTACTGTTAATTGGTCTCAACTCTCAACTCCCTAGTCCCTACCAATCTACTGATTCAAATTGTCGAAAACCATTTACTAGGAGTGGATGATGTTATAATCTAGACTAGACCCGTGAACTACAAATGGCCTAGCTTGTTTGACCTAACTTGTTAACCCAATGGCTGTTTCAAGGTCGGCGAAAGAGAAACCCATTTTTAACAAGTTAGGCCGAACATGCTTTAAAAATTGGCCCATTCATAACTAAAAGCTTGCACTGAAGATGATGGCAAACAAATTATACAACTTAATCATACACTGTCATGAGATGTACTAGTATGTCTAACACCGACTTTACAAATATACACATAATTGAACAATTAAGTTACAAACATGCTAAATCGGAACCACCTGTTCCTATACTCAGTTAACCTACCAATTGACAGTAAAAATAAAAGCAACAGTACTTTCGCTAAAGAATAAATGAGGGGCATAGAGCACATCCCACCGATATCTGAGCTACGTCAACTAACTAGTAACTACGATGAGTAAATTGGATATTCACTACTCTTATCATGTATATTGATTATTGATTGAGATCAGAATTCTGACTTCATAAGCTTTCCTGTAGGCTTTATTTTGATGTCACAGAAAGAGTCCTCCTGTTTCGCATCTATATAATCCTTCGTTTTTAAAACCTGTGAACAAAAAAAAAACATATTTTATCAGTAAATCAAGCTGAAATTTTATATATTTTAGTCATTTGTGGTCAAGGTGAAATTAAGGCATACATGAAAAGAGAGACGATATAAATAAATGTAAGTAGAAAAGAGAGTATTGAATACGCAACATAACATCGACATACCAATGTCTCGAAGAACATTCTAGATGCTTCTTTACGAGTTTTCCCAACTAATAGGCTTTCCAAGGGGATTACCATCTTGGCATGCTGAGTCTCTTTTTCAAAATGGACTTGAAGATAGTTGGCAACAGCTCTGAACAAAATTGAAGCACAGTTGAACAGATAGTTTAGATGCCAGAAGAGACATTGACCACTGAGAACAAATCGAGCAAAATCAGCACAAACCTCGTACGGGATGACCAGCCACTGTTGTCGAGCATACGTTTCTCTTCAGGGTTAACTGTATCATTCTCATAATCTTCGTCAACATCGTCGTCATCAACATTCAGAAAATCTGAAAGATCAGAAGAAATTATTTAAATACTCCAACTGATCCATAGAGATACCATCCACTTTATACAAGAATTACGAATCAGGATTAGCTTTTCCAAAACTACTGTTTTTGTCTTTTTTTTTTGCAGCTCAGGAACACAAAAATATTATATCGTCTTTGAGGAGCAAGAAAAGAACATAAACACTAGTTCTTGTCATATTGAATCCATAAGGTATTTTTGTAAATTGTAACACATGTTGGCTGTATTAAGCTTAGGGCACAGAACTATAATGGCGTCAGTGGCAACTATAATTGACTTTCAAAAAACTTCATACACGGTAGCAAACAATGGAAGAGTAACGAAGGATCAAAGAAGGATGAAAGTGACAGCAGGATGCACTTTTAAACTAATAGATAAAAAGCGAGGAAAAATGAACCTGTATCATGCTCTATCACCTCCGTCCCAAGGTCCTGTATTAAGTCAAAAGACAAAGTATCAGCAGTTCTTCCGAAAAGCAACAATCATTCCCACAAGAACAGAACAGAGACTTGTTCAATCCATTTATTTCATTATCATATTTTGGGGATATTTGGTACTAAGGAACTACAGAATTACATTGCCATGGTTTGTATGCAAAGAGATAAAGATACCATACAAAACAAGCAATATATTTCAGCACAACTTTGATAATGGCTTCGTTGTTTTCCCATTTACTTCTTTCAAAGACTTCATACTTTTTCAGTATACTTCATTGGAGGATTCCATTTCCTCTATATGGTTTTGTCATACTACCTGTTAATCCCTATTTTCCATGCAATTCTATATATTTACTTTTTGCACAAATTGTAGAAAAAACATTAATATATTCACTTCATCATTTACCAAACAACTCCCATCCACACACCGAAATTGGACCTAAACCCCTCCCAACCAATTTCCTGCCAGCCTACCACCATCCTCCAAATGCCTCAAATTCCTTCAAAAATCCCCGCCGCCACCGTAAACCCCTTTAGAAGCCGTCTACCGTCAGCCACCTAGGTCCATCAGCTCATTGGTCGGTATCCTCCAGCCGTTCCCGGCTCTGGTCGTCCTACCCCTTTACTAGCCACCAATAAACACACAACATTACCACCACACCAAGACCTCATCTTCCCCTTGGCACAGGTCAAGTGAAAATAATGACCCTATATACTAATGCATTTCTTTATTCTCTACCCTACATAAAAGTATTTGGCGTTCATTTGATCCACTAGAGACCAATATTTAACCTCCATGATTTGAAGAATAGCAATGTGAGAAACACTTACAGAAATGTCTGCAGGATTAATGAATTCACTAGGAACTGCCATAGGATCAGTCACAAGCAAGGGATCTGTTTCCAGAAACTGTAGATCTTCCTTCCCACTCAATTGAATGTCTTGAGAGCCCAAATTACTCTCTAGTATATGTGAATGATCTATCTTCACGTCTTCAAGAAAATTATTTGGCATAGGGAAGCAGTCATCATGTCTTGTATCCGAGACATTAACTTCTTCCTCATTTTCAAGTCGGGACTCGCCCAAATGAAATTCCTCAACAATCTTGTCTTCTTTTGGAGAAGCCTCGCCTTCCAAATCTAAAGCACCAGCAGCTGGGATATCTTGAACTGGGGAAGAACCAGTACCCTGTACATCCTCCATAACTGCAATTGTGTCCACCAAGACAAAACCTTCCCTATTCTCCAATAAACTTCCATCAATTGATTTTTCGTCAACATTAATTACTTCCTGGTTTTCTCTACCAGATCCAGATACCTCTTCCATTGTAGAAACATCTTCCCTAGTGAATTCCATTTGATTATCCTGATTGATTGGCTGACGAGATGTGTCAATGTCCTCAGACACTAATATATCAGCAGTCTCATTTATGTAAGGTGCAACAACTTCAGCGTTGTCTTTTAAATTATTTAAATTACAGGTAACCTCCGGAACAAGACTCACTAAAGATGCCGGCTCAGCAGTTGAAGCTACCAGTTGACTTCCTTCACTGCCAACTTGATCGCCAATTTCCATTTCAAACTTTTTCTCAGGAACATCCGGTTTAGACATCTGTTTCGCAACCTCATTATCAAACGTCTCCAGTTCCTTCTGGAGGGCATCAACCTCATGCTCTTGCTTCCCCTTGTCGACGGCACCAGAAGGCATCATACTTTCAGTTTCAACTCCTTCTGCATACATCAACCTTGAAGAGGTATCGGTCTCAATTGTACCCTTGCTTCCATTATCTTGAACAATTATTATTCCGCTCAAATCACGTGGTTGACTATGCATACACCTGAATTCTGGGAGCAAGCCTGGAAAAAACAATCATCACAAGTTGCCCAGCAATCTCAAGATATGTATATGAAATTTCACCATCTAAACATGGCAATTCACAGATCAAGCAAAAGTGCCCTTGGATATGTATGGCAGAAACAGCATGGTCATACAAGGAAAAACAAGGAAAAAAAAGACAAAAAACAGACATGATACACCATTTGTTAAAATGAGATATCAATGTCAGAAACCACCAATTAATACAGAGTAGCCCAATAGTAAGACATGGAATAAAGAAATTAACCCAAACCAATTACTATAACAAACAAACAGATGCCTACATCAAGGACAACCTCGTCCACCCCAATAACCAGGATAAGATAACAAAACAGTGAAATACAGCCTACGAACGCAGTCAGAAAAAATAACTATATACGGAGTACTACGGAGTATAATAATTGACTAAATTGCTTTATGGATAAAATGCTAAACAGCCACAAAGAGGGAGTTAATCAAAAGATATCTACCAAGAAATTTTTTTCATAACTAATTATTTGTCTCCAACAAAAAAATACCTGTAAATAAAGGTTCACTGAAAACTTCATCCTCCAGGAATTGTTTTTGAAGCACCCAAACCTCAAGACGCGTACAAGGAGCCTTCTTTCGCACACGGCGAATGTCTTCAGTGTTTGTTAGCTGTTCTCTTATCATGCTGAAAAGTAAACAAAAAAAGGCTTAGAAGTGAGAACTTGCCAACTGAAATTGCTAAGAAAGATGAATATACAAATGGACGATGCCGTCTTGCAAGTGAAGAAGAAGATCAGCACATAACACTAAATTCACAAATTGCCACTAGAGGTACGTAGTAGTCGTACCACCTTAAAAACCCAAGTGACAAGTACATCTTTGCTATATACTAACCCTAGCAATAGCACTTTGAAACACCGGACACCTCCCCAAAATGTCCATTTATTCGGGTGCTCTGTCCCAACAATATAGGAATCTTTATTTAAACCCATGCGCTTACCTCCTATGGTTTGTAATCCAGGAAACATGGATTATTATTTTAATGAGAGTACAAAAATGTAAGCAATAGAAGCCATAAGCCAGTAACACTCACTCGCCATGCAATACCATAGAATCGTCAATAAGCACTTTGCGCTTCAGAGCACTAGGACGTACAGAGCTTCGCTGGCGCTTGGCAGGTAAACGGTCAGAAATAGGAGGAGTGGGCTTAATTTTGAATGCTGTAGACCTGCCACCTGAAATAGTAGTTAATCAGAAAATGACTAATATAATGTGGCAACAAAGCAGACACAGGAGAGAAAAGAAATAACTATATGGACATTATCAAACTAAATATCAAGGAGTACAAAATAAAACAGAACAGCCTGAGAATTTCACAGCCTTCCAACATATAGTAGTATATTTTTTTCAAACTGAGAAGGGAATCAATTGTTATCCATATGAATGATGTTTGTAGATACAAAGTGATCAATCTTACTCAGAACCTAACTTTTAAACAAATTTCATCCACCCAGACAATAGCCTTAAAATGCTGCATCAATCCAGACACAATAAGGGTTAAAGAATCGCCAATGCAGCCGGAATTTCATAAACGTATACAAAATGTGCTAATCCCCACTTTTTTCTCAAGGGAAATTTGACTAAATTTCAATTATTGCAGTCGAACTTCACTTTCCTAAGACCATTCTTTTTCCAAAAAACATTGGGTAATATAGATAACATCATGGAAATAACAGTACAGGTGGTTTAAGGCAATATCTTAAAATATTGTGTGCCATGGCTGAAATATCAGCTGCTATTTTTTTATCATTCTCTAGACCAAAAAGGAGTAGCCTAGCTAACTGATGCTACTTGATATCCATCCCATCATACATGAGATCACTCAAAGCAAGTGAATCTCTTACAAAAAGCAATGGTGTCATCAATCATCAACCCAACCATAATTAAGAGTTTTGTTTGCTTCTGTCAAACAGGAAGAGATTAGATAGCATGTCAATACCTAAAATGGACGACAGAAGGTCGTCATCTTCGGGAACAAGTTCCACAGATTGTTTGGACTGATCAGCATTAGAAGACACTGCTGAATTCAGACTCTGAATTGTCAAGGTACTTTCAGTGTAACTTCTTTTCTTTCCAGATAATGAGGTATCAAAACTAGCATCACCATCTCCTTCTACAGCCTCTATACAACCACCATCCCTTGCAACAACCTCTACACCAGGAGTACACTCAGCAAGATTATCAGGTTGACCAGCAGCTAGATTAGGCATTGAGAGCAACTTCTCAGGTGCTGAGAAATCAGAAGCTTTCGAGTTACTTTCTGTCACAAAATTATCGCCTCCCAAGCGATCTCTGTCCAAAGGCCTGTCTGAAGTACTGGTAATAGCATCAGAGCCTTCATGAGCCGTCTGTTCTGCCTTAGAGGTTGGCATCATTATATCTGTTCCTATTTCATTGAAAAGTATCAATTTAATAACCAAAACCAATTGCCTTAAATAAATAGAACAGCAATTTAAAAACTAGGGAACCCTAACAAACCTTGAACAGCAGCTGAAATCTCAGTAACATTAGTATTATCTTGCACAGAAGTTAAGCCCATTGAACAGATCCCATCAGTTTCGGCTGAAAGCTTAGAGACATCAGGCAATTCTTCCACTTCACAAATATTGTGGTGATGCGAATTGCAAGGTTTAAGCACTCGATTAGTGAAAACTGACAGATCCTCACTTCCATTATTTTTGGATATTTCATAATTTTCTAGGTTCTGACAGGATTGATCTGATTTCTGACATTGATAACCATCATTCAGCACAACTGTTTCATTTTCTTCAGCACTAATAACTTGTTGGGCAACTAAGAAATTCTTATTTTCTGATTGAACACCAGAGTCAGGAATATACGAGCCATTAAGATCAGCATTTCCAACATCTACACAGGTATCTCGATCATGGACTTCAGCAAGAATAACATTCCCACCCATATTTAAGTCCGCATCATCATAATCAAAAATAACGGATTGGCTATCAACAGTCTTCACTGTTTCATTTTGGAGAGGATTATATTCCAGTTTATTTCCTGAACTATCCTCATGACGTGTTGACTCGATGTGCTCAAATGACTTAAACGGCTGGGCATCACCAACCGGAGTAGCTTCAACAGCCTCATTTGGAAGTAAAGATGTTTCTGACATCATATGGTCATTTTCCTGCTCATCCAACTGGTGGAGATTCCCATTGGAATTGAGCCCAAGGCTATGCACATAAGAAGGCTCCACTTGACTGGATGCAGTACCAGACACTTCTTTTGCTGCAAATTCAGATATGTTTTGGTCCTCATCCATATGATCATCGCTGACTAATGCTTCTTGAGGACTAGGCAAATTTGGCTCTTCCATCAGTCCAGGGGTGGAGGGTGCCTGAATATAAAGCAGCAAAGAATTTACAACATTGCTCCTTCACATTTTACTAAAGAATTACTAAAAAAAATTGTCATCCAATCTGCAGTCTTCCATTCACCAAATGAAATTGAAAACAAACGCCTCCAAAAAATCAAGTAGAAACCTAACCTGGATATTGAAGTAATTTGTGGATGAATCTAATGCAAGATCAGAAGCTCTCTCGCTGTGTTCATCATCTTTGAAAGACGTAGCTTCCTTTGCAGGGGATTGATCCGCACTGCAATAAAATAGAATAATTCTTAATGCCAACAGATAAAAGAAATTGATGCGTGTCACTTCTTTTAGACAATCCTGTTGTCTCAGGAAGTCACAGTTACAATCTAAACTCTGAAAACGTGAACTGGAACCAAAGGATAGCAAAAGATAAATCCACCAAGATCAGGAATAAAAAAATATAAAAGTTCTTCAGCAGCCTTGGAGCAACAACAAAGACTAAGTCACAAAATGATTTGGGTCGGCTAAGATGAATTGAAATGGAAAAATCAAAGTGGGGTGGGATAAAAAATAAAAAATAAAAAATAAAAAAAGTGGAGAGAAGGGAAAACATCATAGTAAAATGAAGACAGGAAAAATATACGCTGGACGGAAAGAAAATGAGAATGCATAAAAAGAAGAGAAGTCTTTCAAATGCGAGGTACAGAAAATAGCTCAATGGAAGAAATAACCATGGAGAAAAATCAACAGGAAAAAGAAACATGATTTCGACAGCTCTGCCAGCATTTTCCGTATCCAACGTATGAAGAAGCAGCACAAGAATGCATGCCATTTACCAGCCCCATTATGGTAGTCACGTATGTACAAGAAAAACAACCAATATCCACAAAACCTGTATTTCCTATGCAACTATTTTGCATATACATGGAAAAGTGGAAAGAAGCAAAAAGAAAAAAAGGTGAAGCACAAAGACAATATGCAACTAAGCAATAAACTACCAAAGGCAACCAGTTTAGAATTAGAAACCAAACAAATATAAGCATACAAATAAATAGTCGATATAAAGAACAAGAACTTGAATGCTCATATATCCTCTTACCCGGTATTGTTTAAAGCATCACTAGTTCCTGCAGCATCTCCCTTCTCCAAAAACAGGTCCTGCAGATGGAAAAATAAAGTAAAAAGCTGATAGGAAACGCAAAACTTCCATCATCTTACTTGCAGATGATAAGTTACAAATAACCTACACATAAACCAACTCATTGCCTTTGATCTTGCTCCTCTATGTAGTATGTACTATTTTACTTCAGGGCTGAATGCATCTTTGAACAAATACAATATTAAAGCCTCGTTGAACTTTGTAGAGTTTGCATAGGTCAAGGTACATAAAATTCAATAGGAATCTTCTCCATTTCCTAAAAGAAATGGAGGGTTCTTTTCCCCTCAACGCTCTAGAATTCATCCAGCGACGATCCAACAATCTATGTCTTTTACCCAAAAATAAAGGGAAATTGTATTATTATATTAACTTGTGAGAGAGAAATGGAACCTGTTTCTTTTAGGAAATGGAGAGGATGAATTAAAAGTCAGAACACACCGGTATAGACAGATGAGTAACCATTTTACATGGCAAACAGGTAAAAGGTGGACTATATAAGGTTAATCACTACATTGCTGCATCAACAAGCTCCTGAAGGCAACTATTTTGAGTGCAATTAAAGATTATTCAGCATAGATCCCATTTATCGACAAGATCACCACATCATCAGGGCCAGGATAGTTAGTAGTTCTCTAGGTGAGGACTGAGAGGACCATGGTGCTAGTTAGAAAGTACAGTGGCTTTCCTTGTCCTATAATACATTCACATTTCTACGAACAAAAGGAACTCATAGAGAGCAAAAATGGCAGTCCAGCACCCAAAGAAATAAGTTACAGCTAAGCAGCTAATTACCTCGTCGAGATCCAAACCGATCTGAGATGCATCACCATCACCAAAACGCTCTACAAGAATCAAAAATTGATTAGGCACACAAAAAAACAAGATAATTAGAACCACCAAAAGAAAATGCTAGTGAATTTTCCAAATGTAGTGTCACAACATTAAACCGAGCTGATGCACACTAACCATCAAGCCCAAATTGTGATGATGGAAAAGCCACACCATCCATAGTGTCCTGCAATGTAATTTGCTCCCTGGTACTAACATGACGATCGTTTCTGCAGGATATTACCAGTAGTTAAATCTTGATGGAAGTAC